>BJBW01005139.1:0-104751 GCA_004320125.1 Scolopax mira
CTTCTCTTCTCCAGACTAAAGAGTCCCAGCTCTCGCAGCCTCTCCTCATAAGGGAGATGCTCCAGTCCTTGAATCATCTTGGTTGCCCTTCGCTGGACTCTCTCCAGTAGTTCTCTGTCCCTCTTGAACTGGGGAGCCCAGAACTGGACGCAGTATTATATATTATTTTATATAATAAAATTAAAACAGCGTTGAAGTACAAACTTCATTTTGCATAGAATGGTTTCTTGTATTTTGAACAGAAAATTAATACTAGTGTGTTATGATACCAGTTACACCACCTGCAAGTAGCAACTCAGAAAGACAGTAGAAGGAAAGGAGAGGATACAAGACTGACAATAAGGATATCACTGGCGACAGGCAGGGATTTTCAGACAATTACCAAAGCCAGTTATATTACAAATTGCTACTACAGACACTGCCTGCCTCTTATCAGTAAACATCTGGAGGGCTACTTGCTCTGCTTCTGTGCTGATAAAAATAAGTCAAGTTCATTCAGTCACTGATGCTTGACAAATTTAAAAAAAAAAACCCCAAACACAGCTTTTATCTGGCAGGTCCACAGTATTGGCTGAAGAGGCTATTATAGAAGGAATTAGTCTGAGAAACAAGATATTGCCAGGTCAGCAAGAAGCCAATGAACTGATGGATATCCAAACTTTGATTTGTCCCCTTCCTCAGAATTACTCTTTTTCTAATTAAAAAATTGCTCTTTAGAGTGCTTAAAGTGAAATTGTGTGTGTATGTATATAAGAGAGTTTGATCAATATGAAGGGATCAAAAAGATACTAAAATGTCATTCTGCAGTATTAACCTAATAAATCCTCAGTAAATTTAATTGGGAAAACTTATTAATTTGCAGATAAAAATAGTAAATCCTTAGAATTTTTAATATTAAAAATTTTAAGTCTACAACAGTTTTAAAGTGAGTTAATTAACAGCATCATCCTATAGTTTAATTTAGTTGGCTTGGCAAGGTATTGGTATCCTTTTTCTTTTTTCCTTTTGTTTTTTTTTTTGGGGGGGTTTTTTTTGGGTTTTGTTTCAGGTTTTGTTTCTCAAGACCCGAAGGTAAGAACTTCTGGCAATAAGCAGGATTCGTGTGCAAATTTTAAACCTTCTTACTAAACAAATAATCCATGCCTATACGATTAGATGTATTTTGAATGGATATTCTCGTCAGTAAAATTTGATTTAAAAAAAGTATACACCACAAAGTAAATTCATTAAAAATTATAGCCTTTTCATGTATCACTCTACCTACAGTTTGAAATTTTGGTGGATGACTTCATTATTTATGAAGCATACACATCATATCTTTTGCCTTTGGGAGAGAACTGAAAGGATGTAAATGAAAGATGCAAATTAATCACTAGAATCCACGTGTTTCACACTACTCAAGATTTTTCTAGGGGTCCTAAAGTTCTGTCTTTGGTTTGTGAGCAGTCTCAAGCCATAGCTCTGCAATTCGTGATCGTTGCCTGCCTGCTTCCCTGGAAAAACACCAGCCTGGCTCTCAGAGGAGCCCTGCATCTGCTCTCTGTGTGGGGATCAACAAGAATACACCAAACCAGGAACCCCATCTGGCAGTGGAGGAGAGCAACACTTCAGGAGCTTCCCATCCCACCAGCATGGACCATGCAGCCTGATCAATTAGAAACATGGATGCTGTGGTTCTCAAAGAGTCATGTTGTGTCAAAGCTGAGTGTGGCTAATCATGGCTGAGTCTGTTAGTGATGGGAAGCGTCCCACAGCAGGAACTCTGCAGAGATAGCACTTGCAAATTCTATATCTGTATTCACATACAGCTAAAGTAATTCTGAATACCCTTGCTCAACTTAGGAACTGTCCTTTGAAATAACTGTTTTGTGAATAGCCAAAATTCCTTTCCTTCAAGGGCAGATGTACCTTTCAGGCCTTGGAAGTTTTTAACTTACCTATTTCTCCACAGGTAGCAAATGAAAAAGAGAGGGACAAAACTAAAGTTTCTTAGATTCTCTGCAGCGTTGGTATCCTGAGGGGAAAGTGTTTTATTCTGCCCAATATTCCAATCCAATAACTACACAGGGAAGGTTAGGGCATAGTACCTTAATCTCCTCTCCTAAACAGCTTAACTAACTATAGAAGACGCAGTGCCTCGCATTCAATAACTACTCAGTGCTTCTACTTGTTCTAAGAATGCATTAAAAGATTGTCAATAAACTTTAATTAGCAATATATTTTTAGTGGAAGCGCTACAGCTTGCTGCAATGAAACATTTCTCCCAAGAATTTTTAAAACTTTCCTAAAGAAACCTTGACACTTAGTAGTGGAAGACATTTAGAGACTGTCATATAAGAGCATCTACTAGGGCAGTATATTCTTCTCCCTCAGAAGTGGTAAGGTTGCCTTGAACAAGTAAGTCTCATTTAAAATGTTCTTGGCTTTTCTACTAAGAAAATGAACAATCATTGGCAAAAATCAGGTGCACCTGACAAAGTTAAACATTTTCTTACACCTTTTAATGAGAGCACAACAATGGCCTTACTGTCCTAAAAATAGATAAGTAGAAGGAAACATTTAAACTTGTGTACGTATGTGCACGTGTATGCACACCCATGCTCCTTTTTCCAACTAAATGTCACGTTCTTCAATGACCTCCATGATAACAAGCTTGAGATTGTAGCTTCAAAATTCTATTGTATCTATACCTTTTGAAATAATTTTAATGATGCATTGCACACAATCCTTATGCATGGAAGCGCTGCTCCCAACATCTCTAAAAAATTTGTGATGAGGTGAGGTAAACTGTGACCTGAAACCCTGTCAGTTTAGAAGACAGAAATTTTTTAATATATATACATGAAAGATCTAAATATCATCTCTTTTTACAATAAATATAACCTCTTTTCTTCTTCGTATAGCTATACATATCTTCACTTTCCTGCCACATCATAACCCAGATTGAAAGTCATTGAGGACAAAGAGTTCCATCTATGAGTTTTCTTGTAGATACCTATCTATAGCTCTATATACAAGGGAGACAGAGAGAGAGGCAAGCATCTCTCCTACCTATATGTCTACCCATATGTTTTCATTGCAGCAAACTATAAATCAAATAACTATATTAATAACTAATTTCAACATCACATAATAATATACATGTTTAATATAATAATTAGCGTGCCCAATGGAAAGGGTACGTTTCACCCTCGTTTGCATGCGAGCAATGCTCACAGTGCAGTGGTGATTCAATACAGTGGAGTCATAGCCTCAAGCAAGGTGACATTTAACCCATGATGTTTCATTCACTTTGCTTCCAATGTTTGTAATAATTCTTTGCTGCTTTTGCTCCTGAACTCATTTTGTAGAACTTACTTTACTAAATTTTGCAATGAGATAAATATGGAAAATTACTCGGACATTTTGGTCTGCAGTTTATTTCTTTTTTCCTCCTTTCTATTTCCAGAAATACTATTTGCATATACCGCCAAGAAGCAAAGCAAAACCAAAGCCCTGAGGTAAGTTCCACAACTGCAAGAGGATGTTACCAAATAGATGTTGGGTCAAGTTGTTCCAACTAAAAATTACTCCCTTTTTAGCCAGTCAGCTCTGATACTAAAGAATTACTTTCATTCACGCAGGAATACACAAAGTATCACACAGAAATAATGTGGAATTCCTCCAAGCTCTGATGTATGTGATCCTGTGGGAAAACGAGAACAGCAGAATTTAAAAGAGCAGGACCAGTGTCATCACATTCTGTGTGGTTAAATCAGATTAATCACCATCTAGTCCAGTGGACGCAAGATCCAAACAAACTCATTATTTTTAAGCTAGGTAGTCTCTCGGTTTGCAAGTTTTCAAGCCTGGGATTAGTTTATGAGAGGAATTGATTTTTAGTGTTATGATGTAGGAGCCATTCTAGTCTGCTAACTACCTGAGACACTGAGATCAATCCTGAGAGTAAAATGTCAATTACCTCACTTACTGAGACAGGATAGGAGCAATTAAAAGGGGAGGGAATGCTTCTCTGCATTAGGTTGTCTAGTTTTGCAGTGTATCATAGCAATTGTTTTGATTTCTAATTGTGTTTAGAGACTTGAATTCAGACCTTTTACATCTCTGTTACTTATTTTGACACAGGGTTGTCTCTTACTACTTAGGTAAAAATTCCCAACATGCCTCAAACATGCACATCATTAAAAATAATGATTTCCATTGTGACAAGATACTTTTGCTTAAGAATTCTTACCTGGGTCTTAATTACATGTTAACGTTATCATCAACAAATCAAACGTTGATCATCAACAAGTATGCCTAAACTATAGCATTTTTGGTATCTGACACCCATCAGACACCCATTACATAAAGAAGTAAATCTTAAACAAACTAAGCACCTCTGGCTAAAATAGAGTCTTTGCCTCATGTCTGCTGCATTGCAGGAAGGTCTCTGAATTTCTAAATTTTAGGAAGACAGTGGGATAATCCTGAAAGCCTAGAAATGACCAAGAAGTGGAGAACACTGTAGGGAAACAGCGTGCTGCTTCCTAGCACCAAACAGCACAGACAAATCTCAAAACAGGTAAGATACATGTAAGATTTGTAAGGTACAAAAACCACAAGGGTTCGGAAACAGCAAAAATCTTACTTAAGTGACCAAACAGGCAACTAAAGCGGTGTTGTTGCATTCCTCCAGCTGGTTATGAACAGAGTGATAAACACTCTGCTCACTGGATTTACCAGGTCAACAGCAATGGAAGTTCTGCAGAGAGTGTTCAACTTCATAATGCCCCCACAGTTTTCTCTGAGCTCCTTCCCCTCCCCGCCAGTTCCCGAGACATGATGGGGTAGGTTTTTAGGGGGCCGAGTCTTCCACACCTTCCAGGAACCTGCCAACAGCTCCCAGCACCTGCAGCCTCTGAGCACCATTGCCCAAGGACTGTGTTAGAGCTGGAGATCCTGAGCCACAGAGATTCCGTGGCTCTAGAGCAACCACAAGATAAAACTTTGTCCATTTTTTAAAGGATTATAAAAAAGTCACCTTCATTCTAAATAAGGGCAAGATCTGTTTTGAAACATCATTTTTCCATACAATTCTGTGGTTTTGTCTTTTTCTTTTCCTCAGTCTCAGCTCTCATTGTACCTGGCTGGTTCTTGACAAAGGCAAAGCCCTCTTCTAAGAGAGTGGAAACCTCGTAGCATCTAAGCATTGTGAGGGTGTGAGTATGATGGGATACTGGTGTAAACTGCCAGGAGACAAGGTGCTTCTTATGCTTATGCTTTGCATTCATGGAAGGTTCAATAATTCGTTAAAACACACCATTCTTTAGTAAATAAAACGAGACTTAAAATATATCATGGAGATGTCTTGTTTTTCCCCCAAAGCCTTTCACTTGATTCCTGTAATTCATATCTGTACATTTAGCAGCCTGGAGACTTTTGACTAAGAACGCTGCAATGAAGGACTAAAACAACCAACCACCTTTCATCTGTCCAAGCCAGATACATATCAATAGTGAGAATTCTTTTTACCCGAAGGGAATAAAAAAATGCCTTAATCTTATGAAAATAACAATTTGCAGGCATCTATTAAACTGATTTTTTAATTTCCTGCATATTTTTTATAGCTGTTCTCAGTTCTGTTTGATTCCTAGAGCTAAATCTACTGAGTAAGCAGAATTCTACCATATTTTACAGTGTGCGTGTGTGTGGTTTGCATTCTAAGATTTGGGCCAACATCGATTTTATTTCCTCTTAGTATTTTATAGTTATTAGACTGCAATAAATTTTTCTGAAGTCAAGTCTGGATTTAAATATACAAGCCAGGATGGAAAGATACTGAATCTATACTATGCCATAAATATAGTTTATTTGTGATAATTTTTTTTCCTGTTACAGTTAGGGGGGGATAACTGTATGCTTAGTTTATGTACCAATCCTCTGAAAAACCAAGGGAGATTTTGCAACACCGGAAAAAGACATGCACTGCTGGTCTAGTCTTGCCTTACACCTTACCAGCTGTTTCCTTCTTTATATAAGGAGAACAGTGTTGCCACCATCTGTCTTTAGGAAAAAAAAAAATCTTAAAAAAAGAAAGAAAGAAAAAAAAATTTCCTTCAAATCAAGTCAAAAGGATAAGCAAAATGAGGATGGGGGTGGAAATCCAAGTCCATAAGCATTATAATGGAAAATGGATTGAGTAAAACATGAAATAAATCCAAGGAATGAGTTCTTCTGCATTTCAAACAGCTTTGTTATCATTATCTAAATATCCATCTCCGTGAGAAGCAAGACAGAGAAATTTGGCATTTCATAGGGGTCAGGGAGAGTGGGCAAGGAGGATGAGAGTCACTTTTGTTTTTCTTTGATAGTCCTGAACCGATTATATACGAAGTATAGCTATAATCTCTTCTTTCAGAGAAGGAAATAAGTTCATCAGTTATCTGGGTATTAAAAAAAATTCTTAGAGATTTCTTACATTCTTGTTGTACATGTCATGTTCCAGCTTCAGAAATGTGGAATGCCTGGGGCCCAGACAACAGGAAAAGAACTATTTTTCATTACTGGGTTATATGAAGTCATTCTCCTATATCTGGAATTGTTTTCTAAAAATAAAAAATAATACCACAGTCCATTTTCACTGCATTTTACCCCGAGTTTCAAAAACTGTTTTTCCTCTGTTGTTTAGAGGCAATGAAGAACACATGAACAGTGATTTACCAGATGTGCTAGAAATCCCCCTTCCCACTTAGCTTTAGCAGTCTGCTCTTCTAAGCTAGAAAACCTCAACTTTGATCAGGATAACACAGATTTAAATCTTCCTAAAAATACTAAATGTTTTCCAGAATGAACTGTTAGCACCCCGTCACTTCCAACAAGAGCTACTCGACTGATTTCACGTGGATGATTTTAAGCTTAGTACTAGATGCCTGAAGTTTCATTGTTTCATCTTTTCTCCCTTAATGAGCACTCTCAACTTGCACGTTAAAAATCAGTCTAGTCCTTTCTCAGTACGTTTAGAATCATCATCGTTGCCGATACACACTACTCGCTTATGTGCTTCAGAAGCCTTCACCTGGGGCATCTGAGAAATGTCACGTGCATGACCTCAACTAGATGGAAGATAAATACAGAAGAGTTAAAATATTAATATATTATTGGCTATGATTTTGACATGATTTCACAGTGTTTACTGTACAAATTTCAAAAAGCTGAAAGTTTGCTCCCCGTGCCCCCTAGTTGTCACATGTACGTTGTAATACAGTATAAGGATACACAATACCAGTAAAAAAAAGGTATCTTGACTTCTCATATTCAGTGCTAAGGACATCCCACAATAGGAATAAATAGCACAGAACCCCCATAAATATACAATATAATGTACTGAGATTAAGAATCAGAGTCTAAGTTTCAACGTGAGAGCAATTCTGCTGTTAAACAGCAAAAAAGTTGGACCACCAGTCAACAATCCTCCCCAGTGGTACCCAGCTGTACGCGTCACTTTGTCTTGACTGTAAAAGAAACAAGCAGTTGTCAGCATAACTGAAAATCATTTTGATGACTTTTATTGCACTGGAAACCTTATAAAAACTCCACCTTTCTTTTCTTGCTTTCCAGAGTCTGTATTTAAGAGACAAATGTGACAAATCATAGGAGGGGGAAAAAAAAAAGGAAATATTCTGCTTTCCCTTTAATATCAAGATGATGTTAATTGATCCCAGTAGAGTCCCTCATTGCTAGACTATCTCAATTAGCTCACTGATTTCTGTATTTGGATGATCTTGCCTCTGCTAATTACTGATGAAACAATACTTTGGGGGAGGGTAAAAGTCCTCTCTCTTTTCCTACTTGCAAGTCTGTAAAATCTTCCAAGGCCACCATCTGTGCTACCATTTTCATTTCAAGAGCACAAGATAGAAATCACCAAGCGTAATTGTACCGTGAACAGCAAGAAGGGACAATATCTTGTCAGTGCAGTTCCATGGAACAGATTCCTATGTAAGAAGCATTTTCCAAACACAGTTCTTTGCCTCTCAACACTATTTGTTATGCACAAAGTTCTTAGCCATATAAGAAAAATTAAAAAAAAAATAAAATTGAACATATAACACAGGCCTTAAGATACCTTAAATCACGGTACCACAACTAAGACCATTCCATTACTAAGGAATGCTCTGCAAAGATATAAACACCAATTTAATGATATTAAACTACTAACAGCAAAGTTAAGCATTTGCATAAATTCCTTTGTTATGAAGATATGGTGATGGTAACTTCACAGATGATTGGTGGCATCTAGCAACTTCTGTGAGATAGAAAATGCATGAAAAAACATACGCATTGCTTTAGTCAGTTTGTTGGTTTAAGTTAATACCTTTAGGCTATCCATTGCTACTTCAGTCTTAACAGAAAGTGTCTTCATTTTCCTTAATGGGGAGGTGTTTAGACTTTTTGCCTCAAATAACTGCAGTAATCTGAGAGAGGGAGGAAAATATCTGAACTCTTTCACTTAGGCTTTACAGAATTATTCATAGCAGCTTGCAAGTCTCCTGGGATTACTCAAAAACTTGAAAAGAAACCAAGATTTCTATTCTAATATTGCACGTACAGCTCTCCAGCAATTATAAAACACACTGCTCAGTATTTTCTTTAACATAGGCTGGCTTGAAATTAATTGTCCTGGAAAGAAGTAAGGTCTGGTAGATCTCATTTACTGCGGGAACATAACTTGAATTCAGTTTTCATGTATTAAAATAATTCCCTAGTGGCAAATAGAAATGAATAAAGACTCGGGAAAGGCAAGTGTTTGTTCCACAGCAATTATTTACCATCACAAAGCTTGAACTCTCCTTTTATTATTACTTTTATGACAGGAGGTGTAAAGCTAATGGTTAACACTTCATGCAATTGAAAATATGTTTAGAAATATACACTGTACTGTGCACTTCTCATAGAAACAGATGCTACTAAAATCCAGTATGATACTATTACATTAACACTTTGGTCCCCTTTTCTTATTTTTTGGTTATACCGAAGTATTTTTAAGGACATTTTAAAGGAAAAAAAAATATGAAGAACATTAATTCTATTTTCTTCTTACAGAGAAACAAAAAAATAGTCTTTGCTGTAAGCAGCCTGAAACCTATTTCAGAACTTATTAATCTCATTTTTAATTACATTTTTATATTGAAAACAAACACTTTGAAACAGTTAGAAGCTTTAGGATAAATTATCTCCTCAATCTCATCCCTGCATTCTCACTGTACTTGTTTCTTTAGTCATTTTATTCCCCACAGGTGTAATCAACTTCAGAGGGGAAGGAAAAAGTCCTGTGCAAATACCGGTTGATAGAGACTTTCCCAGCAATACTGAGAAAATTGCACTGCATTCAAAAGGAAATAGAAGATGTGAGCTGAAGCCTTAAAGCATTGGCTTTTCTCCACTAGGGCATTAAATGGAGCTGACTAGACAGGAACTGATCACACAGGCCCATCCAGCTCCCAGAGCTCACTGCTCCAGACTCAAAGACACTTAAGCAAGATCTGCAGAGCTCCCGCCCCGTCACAGGAGTTATAACCAGTATACTTTGACACCGAGGAATGGGAATTTTCTGTTTGCTTGCTATTTTCTTAAATAATTGTCTCCAAGCTTCTCTGCCTCAGCAGAAGAAAAAAAAAAAAAAAAAGCACAGCGGGAGTAGCAAAGTTATTTTGGTCATGAAGAAATTTCTACATCTGTATGTAGAATTGGTACCAGATTTTAATGAAGAGTCTCGAGAAGCACGTAGTGTCAAAACTACAGTCCCATTTCTACACAAACATTTGTATCTGAAAAGTGTTAAATTTATGTAGTGGAAACATACCAATACCCATCCAGTATTGGAATTAAAGCACTCAGTGATTTCCAGAAGGCAGAGCAGAATGATCTACTGATGGGTTTAGGTGCTTCCTCAGTGGTTAGGCAGCGTTACAGCAATTCTGTAATTGCCCAAACTCACACATAAACAACAGCCCTTGTACTTCCTGAATGTTGAGCAGCTCTTAGACCACTCATTGATCTTCTCCCTCTCCACTCCCCCCCACCCCCCCCAAAAAAAAAACCAAAACCAAAAAAAACGGATAAACACTTTTGACAAGAGATAGGATGAAACAAGCAGGACTGCGGCTTCACTGTTCCTCTGAATGTTTCATTCTGAATGAGCAGAAAGGGCCGAGCTCCCCAGATGATTTGGCCCCAGGGAGAGGGCAGGATGGAAGAGCCATCCTGAAGCAGGAACCTCTGAGTGCTCCTGCTTGGGCAGTGCAGGTCTGTAGCATCCTCCACACAAAGCCGTGTCTCGAAACAAAAGATCAAGCCAATGGCAAAGTTGGGTCAAAATAACAATGGGTAGGCTCATATGGGTAAATTTAATAATAAAAATTTGGTATGATTATTAAAGTAATAGCAAAGTCTATATTTTAATGAACTAAGAGTCTTTCAGTTCTTATTTATGTGACATATGCTATATATTAGTTGTTATAATAATAGGCAGATGACCACTGATTCCTAACTTGAGGTGCAGGTCTGGTTGTACTATTTTCTATAAATCTATTCTTCCCCCAATCAATGTGTAACACTGAGCAGACTAGTGGCCACATTTACACAAGTGGACTAAATTTGAATCCTCTATAGGTCTGTTAAGAATATTATTTTTCCCACCAGGTCTTTAAGCCTGGATGAAGTCCAATTGATTTTCAGTACAGGAAACCAGTGGCCCTCAATTCAACATGTGGTCCTTTCTCCTTGTAGCCAACAGTGAGAAACCAGTTTATAAATTGTTAAAATTTCACAGTTAACTAGATATCTTGCACACATCTTAATATTCATAGTTTGCTTTGATTAAAATACAAATTTTCACATTAATTTAACGATGATCCTTTATAATGCAGACAAGTTGCGGTGTTTGAGTGCCACTTAACTTTGTGTTTAATCAGGAAAACTACCGTGGCGCTGGCCGATTAGGCTGGCTCAACTGCTGCCTGCTCAATTTTTCCCCATAATTGCAGGATATACTTTATTGTGACAGGGGCCCGAACAGTGGAATTCCAATATGCTATACATCAGGTTCTCCATTATTGGATTAGCGAGATGTGGCATCATTACCGCTGCACTTTCATGCCTATCATTGATCGCATCGTTCTTTCTATTTCACAATTAATGCAAGTCAGCTGGATGGATCAATCTTCTGATGAGTTTGGGCCACAGTCAATATATTGTTATGGCTCCGTGCAGTGATCTCAATGTTTTATAGCTCTGCCTAAGGATTTGTCATTCTGGCTACAGATTTTCTTGGGGTTTTTTTTAGATACTTCTCCTCCCACCTTGCTCCCTAAACCACAAAGTTTTTATGAATTACTCACATCACATGAAAAAACAAGGGAGGAAGAAAGTCACTAAATTCATCATTGGAAAGAATTTCTTTAAAAACAAAAAAAAAACCCCAAAAACACACTCTTGTTTGGCTCAGTTACAACCAGTCTGAAAGCTGAATTTTGCACATTAATTCACTGGGCTTCCAAGGAAATGCAGAAATTTCAGAAGACTGCACCTATTTTCATTCCTTGTTTAGACATACCAGCACGTTCATGAAATGTGGAAATTCATTAATAACTTGATGGTTAATGTCTTGTTAGCACTGTGATAATTCTAATGATTTTTGAAAACTTAATTCTTCTTCTAAAGGGTACATTTATTTGCAGAAAAATATCTCTCCATGAAAATCTCTTCCCATAAGAAATGATGGGACACAGAGAAATAGCAAGCCACAGTATTTGATTTGTACCACTCTTCTGTTACCCCATGTCACAAGCATAATTATCCATAATTGAAAATTTTCTCTATAGAGAATGTGTTAATGCCATTTTTAAATAAAACATAGCCTATGCACAAAAGTACACTGCCGTGCAACTTCTGAATTACTTTTTTTTAAAAAAAATGTTTTTTCTCTGGCTACTACAGAATGTACCCAGATCCATGACTGTATTCTTTTTTTTTTTTTTTAACATCCACTAAAAAAAGATATTATATATGATTTTGAAAAAGACCAAAACCCCACATCAAACACCTAAAACTTGAAAGGAGCAATGCTAATGCTAGCACACTATTATAGTTCCGTTTTCATTCATCTACATCCTGGCTTGGTATACACAATGAGAAGCCTCAGAAACAAAAGATGCAAAATTTAAATATAAGAAAATGAATGACCTGAACCTTGAACAAAGGGTAAAGATTTATAATGAATACATTCAGACTTGAGTTTGGAGTTTCTGGACTGGTTTGCACATTACACAGAGTACACCCTTGTTACATGAAGAATAATTGCATTTTTTCCTAAGTCCATCATGCCATTGCCACGCAACTCATTGCCATTGTCATTGCCATGCCATCACCAATGTGATTTGTGACAAAGTATCAGCAATGACAATTACATTGTGATTTTATGAAAGTTATACCACATTTTTTTTAAATACCCTTTTTCTTGAGAAATCTAGATCTACAGAAAAAAAATGATAAAAAAATCATTAAATTTTTTTCCAATTAGAAGAGCAAAACAACCTCTGAAACAGTTTTCTGGTACGCCCTGTAAATACCACTGCTAAAAGAAGAAAAAGTAGCACACTGTCTGACAGTCGTAAATGCTGTGTAATATATAAAATGTGTTTTATTCAAACCAAGTAATGCGTTGCCTGCTCTCCTCAAAGCCAGTATGTTTAAGGAATTTTAGATTATCCATACATAATTCAGTTCCACTCAAAGTGCTCTACCTAAACAATTTTCCATTACATTTTCTAGTAAATTTGGAATATAAAAGACAGAGCTTGTGCCTTAAACTGGGCTAATATAATACAACATTGAACTGTTATATAGCTTTCAAAAGTACTTTTAAAATCAGAGACCAATCCTTTCCCACTGAATTGTGGGTGCTTTGTCATCAGTGCCAGTCAGACAAGGATCACTGACAGGAATCATTTCTTTCCTCCTTTAGGAATAACATGAGCTGAGAAACATGCCCAGTAATTAAAAGCTTATTTATGTATTGAATTATTTCATGAATCTATATTTAGGGTACCTATATATATGGCCTGGTTTTCAGAAATGCAGAGCACAGCAAACGTTAGCAAGTCGCTGTACCTAAATGTGCTCACATTTTTTAAATAAATCAGGCCATTATATTTAGATGCCTAATTATCAGTCCAAGATTTGAACAAACTCAGTATTTTAGCCTAAATGAGCATATATCACATCACAGTTGTTTGGAAGTTGCTTTAAGGTATGACACATGATGGCAGATAGCTCATATTCGGGTCAAATTTGAAACCTGCCCCCTGAAAATTGATATGTTACAATTTAATACCTTGGGTGCTTACAGAGAAAAAAAATCCCACTTTACTTCTGTTAAAAAAACCATAGTGTTTATAGTATAAAAGGGAAACAAATTAACGTTCTATTTAATTCCATTACCAGCAGATTCACACTATACACAGAAAGCTGTGATGTGTTTCAAGAAACTGAGTAATGAGATGCCAAATAAAGACATATCTAGAAACCAAGTAATAATGATGTTGTGTTTGTAAAGAAGAATTTTTCATATCTGAGATACCTTGGCTTTTATTTATATCACACTGCATTTCTCAGGAAATTAGAGAGCAATCCCAAATTTTGCAAACAAAAGGTTAGAAATAAAATTCTTAATGTTAACTAAAATACCATATTAGAAGAAAACATCCCTGGTATAAAAAAAGCTCTCTTTTAAAATTAAGGTATTTCCTCCAACTGTCTTATCGTTTGCTTTGTGTCTTCAAGAGGTAATCAGCTGTCTTCTTTTTTCCATATATTCACCAAACGACAAGCAATGCTGGGCAAAATTTATGTGAAAATATTTTGGTTTTTGAAATTGGTGTAGCCTTTGAATCTTCTGCTTTTCTTAAGGAACTCCTTTAGAAAGAAACTCTGGGCTCCACGAGCCTATTGGTACTGCCCAGGTCTCCTTACCTACACGGGCACTGGGCAGTTAAACTTTATTTAAAATCTCAGTGAGAACAATGAGAGGAAGAGCCCTCTTCGTAATTCGCCCTTGGAAATCACTGGCTTTAAGACAGTCTTTAATACAGAATGTGAATGCTGAAGTGCCTGTCTCTCTCTCTCTCACTCTCTGTGTTTTTGTGTATCATTTATGTAAATATATTTATATTTATGTTTACAGGAATATAGCAGGAAAAAATTAAAAAGCCAAAGATCCTAAATTTTTGGCTCTTCTGTGATTTATCTTTTTTGTCATGTGCTTGCCCCTGTAGCATCATTGCAGTCTTTGAGAAATCAGTAAAACATCAGGAATTTAGATGGATGTGAATTCAGTCACTTCCAAGAAAGCATTGCACAGTTACACACACTGAAATTCTGTCCTCAGTTATTGTATTTGGAAATGACTAGCAATGAACATTTCCTATAGCCATAAATATTAGAAAGGAATTAACCATATATTTTTGCTTTCAAATTGTCTATGAAAATCACCAGAAAAGAATACTGCAGCAGAAGAATTTGTATTATATACAGAAGAAACAACACTGAGCCCCTCTCCCCCCTGCCTTATTTAGTTAATGGGTTATTTAGTCCTTGCAGAGGCAAGACACACAGTGGGGGTGCACACACAGCTCAGACAACAGGAGACACAGCCTCACCTTCTGTTTCTACCTCCTGAAATAAACCTTTATCACTTTTTCGGAGGAAACGACTTTACACAAGTAATTTATGAGGTAATACACATAAATGCTCCAAGCACAAGAAAACACAGCTTTCAAATAATGCAGAGAAACTTATGTCTCCCAGGACTTTAGAGGTATTGCCAGGATTTCTTTTGCAGAGGTATAGTATAAATACTATAAAATGCAGGGGAATGCATTAAGTAATCTATACTTCCTTCTGAATTATAGATGTAATCAAAACGAGCAAATACCCAACATCACTCTTCACCATGCTTGTCTTTCTATAGAATTTTAGCTGAAGCTCCAGCTTTTGTGTTCCCTGGGTTTTATGTTATCTCCATTGTTTCATAACATACCATAACACATCATAAAAAAAGGGATAAACCCGGATACTTCTCTCCAAAGGCACAGATCAAGTTTCCACCAACAGAAGCACCATGAATAGGTTTTGGTACCAGCTTGTATTTATACTTCATTGCTTATGTTTCAACACCATTTTTAATATTTACTTAACGTTTTTCTAAAGACAGTGCCAGTGTCATTAAATCACAAAGTAGAATTCTGTTACAGAAATCATAATCATTACAGCTTAACCTAAAACTGCTAATGTAGGCTTTTCTTTCGTCTAATTCTGCAGACAGAAAAGCAGTTTCCTGTGGCTCACTGATCCTGACAATACCCTTAGATCAATTCCCACGATTCCCTCATCATGGGCAGATATCATTTCAACAGATGTCAAGAACAGCTAAGTGCACTTAGGCCTATTTGTTAAATTCCTAGGGGGAGGTAGATTGGCGAAATTCATCCTGTAATTAAACCGCATATTTCTTTCAAGCTGCCTCTTCCCTCTTCCCTTCATAATCCCTCTGCCTCGCATCAAATCATTTAGGCACTTATTGGCTACAATCAATACAATATGAGATACATTAATTTAGTCCCTAGGAGATATGCTGGGAATAGGCAGTATTGCTCTGCCAGCATTCCGAAACCTTCACGCGAGCACGCTTCAGCTGCAGCTCTATAGCACTTATAGTCAGCACAGGCAGATTTATGACAATTCCATACTGTGTGCCCACAGCTCTGGTCTGCAGCCAAACATACATAAATTGGATTGAAACGGGAAACACTAAATATATTACCTAATGCACACAAATGCTAAATAGCGCAAATCACTGTGACGATTTGGAAGGGTTGCACAGAATCTGAACAATTAAGCTCAAGCTTTCCATATGTTCAACTACCCCTTGTGCCTCACTATGGAGAGTGAAATTAGAACTGGAAAGAAGAATTAACGAGGGTTCTCATTTACAGATCCGGACTTCAAAGTAACAGCTTTCACTTATATCTGTATCTTGCCTTTTAGCTTGCACATCCTCCTGTTCGGGAATTGCTAGGATTTGGTTTTGTCTTCAGAGACGTAAGATAGGATAAAGCTATCCATTTTTTGTAGAAAGAGAATATAAGAAGAAATCTTAAATGAGGTTATCTTTCTTTTTTAAGAATATACTATTGCATTTTTTATTTATATGCAAATATATAAACCAAGTCCCTAACATGTAACTGTGAAACTGAGGACTTGGAAATGTCAACAAAAAATCATATTAAATGCTTTGTAAATCCTAAGCGTGCAATGCATGGGGAAGCTGTCAGTATGTACACCAATGTGTCACTTGCAATCAAAGTTATATTTGGAACAGTAACAATAACAAAAACTGGTACACACAAAGATTACTAATGCGGGAGGTTAACTTGGCAAGTGAAGAAAAAAACCACCCAAGACTTAATTGGATTATTTTGCTGCAACTGCAGAAACATAATC
The DNA here is from genome assembly GCA_004320125.1 of Scolopax mira. Lineage (NCBI taxonomy): Eukaryota > Metazoa > Chordata > Aves > Charadriiformes > Scolopacidae > Scolopax > Scolopax mira. Next base: position 16,543 of record BJBW01005139.1, read on the forward strand.
TATCAAACAAACGAAACTTCTCTGTACTATTATATATATTCAATTTTTAAAGTAGGGAACTAATTAGAAAGTCTTTTTCTCCTTTCTTTCCTTTTCTCTTTCTTTTTTAAAATGAGTATCATTTAAAATTTCCTGATTATCAAATTCTAATTTAGCTTCTGTGGCACTCTCTATTTGGGTTTGTTTCCTGTGAAAGCATGATGAAACCCCAATTTTCCTTCAGGGTCCCAGTTCGTGCAGACGCTGAGGAACACGGGAGAGCAAGCACAGGCAGAACGAGGTCAGGAAGCTGTGGCAGAGGCTGGGATGGGCACCAAACTCTGCCACTTCTCAAACATTTATTTCACACATTTTGCTCCACTCCAATATGCAAACCATATTTGCATGGTTTCATCTATTTCAAACCATATTTGCATGGTTACTTCCTTTCTTATTTCTAATTTACGTGGTAATTTTTTGTTTAGGGGTAAGAGCTATTGCTTTATGACCTAAATGGGGTGAGGAAGGCTGTTGTACTTCACAAGTTCTCCCATTACCTATAATATATTACAATTAAAACAGTCACAATCTATACAGGAATCTTTTCAAGTGTGGAAGAAAGTTATAGGTACCAAGAGGTCATCATTCTGTAATGCAGTGAAGCAAGTAAACTCTAGGAAAGAAAACATAAAATAACGCTTCAAGTGCTTTATAAAGGATTTGCATTCCTTTAAAACACATTATTTCTCATTGACTAAAGCTACTTCCTACTTTAAACTGGTAACATCAATTACAGTTTCAGCACAAAAAAAAAAAAGAGAAAACATAACCATTCATTTTATAACCAATAACTCTTCAAGTCTACAAGGTTAACTTAAATGGAGTCTCATCTTTAACTGGGGAAGAAAGTCTGAACCATTGCTATTTATACTGGTAGATTTCAGTAACTTAAAGCTTTTTCCCAGAAATTCATTTTGGGGAATTGTCCCATTCCCTTTTCAGGAACACCTTAACCAGATTATCTTGCAACTTCAGAAGTTCATAAAAGTCAGCCCCCTCTTGACTCCGCTTGTGCCTGCGGTTTCCAAACCTGCAGCCAAAGGGGCAGCCACTGACTATTCCTGTCAAAACTCACTGGGATGGTTGGTTGGGGTTTGGTTATTTTGTGGGGGTTTTTTTGGCACTTTTTGAAAGGCATGATCTATTCCTCATTCGTCTCTTACAAACAGTTTCATGGACATTACTCTCATAAACACTCTCTTTGTCCCATGGATTATATTCCAGTGAATAAGAATTCTTGGAGGGATACAAAATAAAACGTGAATGGACTTCTCTGTCCTCCTTCCACTTCTGAGATTGGATGAAGGGTGGAGCACTTTGTTGTTCCCTGCGTGAACTTGAAAAGCTTCTGAGTTGCAGACTTGCATTTCATTCAGAACTAATTGAAAGGAGAGTTATCTCACAGTAGATTACATTTCCTCAGAGTGTGTAAGTTTTTACTGACATTAAAACAGCTTGTATACTCAACATTAACATACAAGCAGCCTTCTGATTCCTCAAAAATTTGTAGAAAAGAAAAAAAAAATCTTACCTAAAAAGACCACTAAAAAAAATATGTGAATACAAAATGCATACTTTCAATATGGAAATATACTGCCCTAACCTTGTGCCCCCGAGATGTACAATTAAGTATTCTAGAAATTAAGAAATTAATAGGAAAAACGTTATCATCCAGCAAATTTTATTTTACTTCAATTCATTAGAAATATTCTCAAACTCTCCCTGGGGAAAAAGTACAGTTTAAAATTGCTTACATCTTTTTTAAAAGCTGAAGTAAGCTTTTCCGTTTCATCTTTTCTAATCTTATTTTAAGAGTTTGCAATAACTGCTGACTTTGCACTGCAAACAGATAATTATTTCAAATGTCTTTCTTCTGGTATTTTTTCTTGGTATACATAATTGTTTTCTACCTTTTTTACATTTTACTTCTGGATGCCATGAAGATTTGCAAACAGAAAAAACACCAACACAAGAAAAAACACACTGGATACACCTGCTTAATGATGATAATTAGGTTACTACTAATTCATGTAGCTGCTAGTGCAAGCTGGGTAGGTAAATAACTAAGGCAGGGAGCTTCAGATCAAAAATAATTAGTCACAGTTTTTTAATATTACTTTTAGGACAACAGCTTCATTCCATCTGCCCTCCCCCCCCCTTTTTTTTTTTTTTTTACCTCCAGGTAGTCATTTCATAATTACTGGAATAGCAACTGAGATAACTCTTCCATTTAAAGGAAACTTCTGCTTCTGCATTTCTTCTCTTTGAACTATTCCTACTTTTAGGTTTCCTGATTCATAGGAGGGCAAAGGAGGAATAAAAATTCTTCTGAATTCTCTCCTCAAAACCACTAGTTTGTGGTTTTGCAACTTCTTGGTACATTTTTGTGTTTAAAATTTTCCAAAGGAATTCTTTTCCATGAAATTCTCAAGTCTTCCCTTGGACCCAAATAAACATCTAACATTTTCAACATCCTGTGGCAAGACTGCCAGCATCCGTGTATGTTACAGGGAGTAGGGCTGCCTTCAGTTCTTTCTCAATATGACACCTGTAGCCTCGCTTCATGTTCCTTATTGGCAGTGAAAGGAAAAAAAATAAAATAAAAAACCCAAACCAACAGCAACCAAAAAACCCAGTTTGATCTTTGCCCATCTTCTCCTCTTACTATTTTATTTTAATAAATTTTATGGACCTTTTTCATATTTCACGTAGGTTTTTTTTTCTTTTTTGGGTTGCTCCTGTTTCTACTCAGCTCACGTTCATTATTTTACATGTGAAGTTCAGTTTGCCTTTTTCTCATGCTACAATTTAAATTTATTTACATTGAGCTCCATCAGTTTCTCGATCTCATAAAGTCCTTCTGGAATTTTCAGTTGATCCTTGAATACTCTAAACAACCTTGTATCATCAGGAAATCCTGTCACTAAAAGACCTCTCTTTCAATGAATGTTGAGCTGCACAGGTCCTAGCAGATCACTTTACACCACTGTGAACACTTACTTTCAACTGTTCTCTCTTTTTCATCTTTAACCAGTATTTCTGTCTACACAAGGACCTTCCAGTTCATCGCCAGGATGCATGGTTTCTTTAGAGCCTTTCCTGAGGGACTTCACCAAACGTCTTTTAGAAACCAGGACGAAAGATATGAAGATGGATCTTCCTCATTTGCCATTTCATGCTGCACCAATAGCTGCATGTAACCTTTTTAAAAAGCTCATTTTGATCCTTCACCCGTATGTCATATTTAACAATATTTTCACTAATTCTAGTCCTCATGACACTTTCTACTAAAAATCAGCAGCACAAAAAGGGCTGATATTGCAAGTAGGAAAGGTAGAAATATGTTTCTGGAAGTGGAAATATTTAGCTGAATGTGCTAAGACTGAACATTTTTAGCTCTCATTTACTTTATGCCTGTCATCTTCATTTTCTCACCCTTCTTCAATTCTGTTTGGGATAAAAACTACTAGCAGAAGCAAGGTTGGCAGAAAAAGAACTATATTTTTTCTTGCTTCTAGCAAGAGACAACAAAGAGGCATGAGGAGATGGAGATGACAGGACTTATATTTGTATATTCTGGGGAACCTGTCATTATTCTACAATTAACCTGCTTTAGCCTCAGTGCAGGCTCCGGACCACAAGGGAACATTCTTCCTCTCACTGCTCCCTACACTTCATAGCTTGTGGCGTGAAATGCAGCATCTGTACCACAACTGTTAAGGTGTTCTATACTAAAAAGATATACAACATACAAGCAAAGGCAGCTAACCAAAATCATATGAATTCTAACGTATTTGCCTTATGAGTATTTTACTTAGCACCTTTGTTTTTACTTTTTTATGTCACTGCTATTGTGAAAGTTGTTCATGATAAGTGAGGACACTTACTCCCTAAAAAGTGCTCTAGAACTAGACAAATAAGGCAAAAAAAAGTCATAACACATCAAGGACTTTCAGCAATTATTAATTTTCAGTCATTATTATGACTAACTGTATTTTAGTAGGTTAGCATAGAAGGAAAGAAAGAAATTCCATCTCAAACTCCCAGGCTGGTTACTAAATTTAAGTCAGAAAATAAGTTAAGTAAAAAAAATAATATTGTAAAACATGTAAGTGAAACACACAATGAAAAAAAGCAAAAGTACTGAGAAATATAAGAGTTTTCTTTGAACTCCTGTTTTGTTTCAATTATCTTCTCTTCCAACTATAATCAGGTATAACAATAACTTGCCACTTTATAATAATTACATACTAACTATATGATTGGAATAGCCTGAAGGCTCAGATTTCGTTACACCTGCAGACTAAATTATTTTATAAGTATTATTAAAAGCAAATGAAGGAAAACTAGGAGAATAAGATTAGCATTACATAAAGCAATGCTGCTCTAGAATGCCTCATTAGGAAAATTAATAGTTTTCTCTTTAAAGTGAGAAAGTATGAAGTTAAGAAAGATACATCTTGGACTACCAAAGGCAAAAGGTTTTGTGCTATTGTATATTTTTATTTTAATGCTTTATTCTATTATAAATGAGAGTATATACTGTCTCTTTCCTATATTTTTTTGTAAATTGTTCAGACCTTTTTTGTTTCTAGACACTCATTCGAAATCTTGGCAGTTAAACAGTCAGCCATTCTCTGCTCCCTATAAGGCTGTATCATACAATCATAGCCTTATGATTATATCCCCTGTGATCAGACAACCTAGATAAATATCTCAACTCTGTATTGGGAAAAGTATGAATTCAGTCTTAACTACATCAAATTTCGTTATTCAATATTTTGTAAACTCTTAGTTGTGTTTGTTGTGGAACAAACTCTGCAGTTCACAGAGATGCTTAACAGGGTTTTTGAATCCTGGTTTGGAGCCTAGGCAGTTAGCCCTGCTTATAGAGACCCTTGTTCCCCTGCTTTTGTTATTTCAAGAAAGCCCTTTCCCTCCTTAAGGGAAAGACTTAAGGCCTCTTGCTTTTTTAAGATTACTCCCTCTTTTCACTTTTTGGCATTAGTTTCCTTTCTTTATACTTGTCTGTACTCGCTCACTGTGCTCCCTTCTGGTTACTCCCATTCTAAGACAAAGATCAAAAAAATCTGCTTGCTGCATTTCTGTGTTCCATAACCTCGTTAAACTCGCTGAACGCAGTGTTTACAATCATACCATGGAGTTTCCCTTCAGCAGTTCTCATTCTGTTCTCCCACACAATCCATCTGTTTCAGGAAATGTGGTTGGCAAAACCTTCTAATGAACGTTTTTCTAAGCCAAGGCTAAAAGCTAGTACTTCATGTTCATACTCATCTAATCTGTAAACCACTTTCTATAACATCAGCCAGACAGCTGATCATAATTCCTCATCTAATTACCCTTTCTTATTATCTATGTCATCTCCTTGTCTACTGTCAGCTTTTTTTCAGGTACCCTAAGAGGTGTCTGTCCTTGCTTTCCTGCTCTTTTTCCTACAAATATTACCTTTGGCCATTTATCACCTATAAAAACATCTTCATATGATTCATAGGGTTGTCTCTTCAATTTACATGTTTGACCTAAATTTTAACTTGCCTTTATCACATCTCCTCACAGATATCTAACAACTGCTTCAAGTTCAAAACAGAACTTTATTTTTATCTATTGCCCTTCAGCTTCCAGGCCCTCCTTTTTTGACTTTCCATAAATTTATCATCTTGAATTCCTGGCAAAACTTCCAGAATTTTTTGGTGTATCATTTCATTCAGAAACGTATCATGTATCACTTCATTCAGAAAACTTAAATTCTCACCTGACGTTTCATCACACCATTTATACAAGTAACATTTTCTTCTACCTTGGCTGTTTTTCCTCTACTCACATATTTTTAGATTGCTGCTGCAGACATAATCATATGAAATTGTTGCTTAGACTATTTCAGCCATCTTTTTACATCTTCTTCTCTGTCCCCTCAGACAAACTTACCTCTTTCCACGTGTCTTATGAACAGAAGTATCAATTCCCCACCTTCAAACAGTCATTGCTAACTTCTAACATTCAGATATATTCTTTTTTTTTTGGTTCTCTTTCAGGCTGCCCTTATAAATCTACATATCTGAGTAAATGTATTAGCTATTAGGAAGAAATTCTTTATTCTGAGGGTGGTGAGACCCTGGCCCAGGTTACCCAGAGAAGCTGTTGATGCCCCATTCCTGGAGGTGTTCAAGACCAGGCTGGATGGGGTTTTGGTCTGGTGGGAGGTGTCCCTGCCCACAGCAGGGGGTTGGAACTAGCTGATCTTTAAGGTCCCTTCCAACTCTAACCATTCTATGATTCTATTATTTTCCCCCTCCTCAATCTCTGTTTGCTTTGCTTTACTGTGGTAGCTACCAAAACTTGACAAACTGGTACCCTGAACTGGTGTCAGGTAGTATGATAATTTACCATTTCCTTCTATACCCTTCTTCCCAGCATCTTCAGACTGAAATTCTTTGGGCAAATTTAATGTTTTAATTTTGGACTTTCCAGCATGTATTACAAGGGGTCTTTAACACGTGGCTGGATATCCCTGGCTTTACAGCCATATGAATATGCAAAGCGCAATAAGAATAAACTAGCAAACGATATAAGTACAAGCACTTAAGAGTTAAGCAAGTAAAATTTGACATAATGAATATTCATTAAGGCACTTTTCAGTATTTGTAGGTTGTAAACTAAAGCACTCTATTTCTTGAAAAAGTGATAATATGTATCACTGCAGTCACGATGAAAGATTACAAAGAAAAAGAGATGTCTAGTATAACCTTTCTACATATAGAAAAAAATGCATTAATCACTACTTTATCATGTATTTGTATCAACTCTCCTCTTTCCTGACATTTGCACCTTTTCTCTTTTCCCTTTTTATTTCCTGTTCTTAAACTCCTGAAACTATTTGTGTTCTCCTCCCTAAGCTGAAAACCTGATACAGACTACTCTGCTTGCAATGCTGAGATTTTTGTGAAGGTGGGGAAAAAATGGAAAGATGTTAGACTTCAAAATGTTTAAATGTTATAGTCAGGATCATTTATATAATTTTGTTGTCTTGCTGACTCTTATCCTTTATGTATTTTTTGTCAGTTTCTAAATTATTGATTTTAATCAGTCACACCACAAACAACTGTAAGTACAATAGGAAACAAAAATGTAGCCCTTAATCATTATTAGTTCTTTCTTCAAAAGAGCTGTGGTTTAACTTACGGCTTATATACTTCAAACAAGTTAAATTCTATTTGTTTAAGCCTAATCAGTGCTTTGTCTGGTAATAAAGCAAGGAAGATGACAGGATTACCAGATAAATGATAACATTTCCCACAAAAAAGATTAAAATCACCATAGTTGAGATGATGTAATGGAGAGAAATCAGCAGCACCCAAATTGTACTTGAAGAGAGATCTCAGTGTACCTAACGTGTCCGAGCCCAGCTGCTGGATGGATCTGCTTTGAACACACACACACACATCTCACTAGTGAACTTTCATACTGTCCATCCAGATTGGGGAGCAGGATGAGGCCATTGGTGCTGCCTATATTAATTTGGGTCCTCTGAAAATCTGTTTGTGATCTGTGTGGCTAACTAAAAATATATGTGTCTATACATATATATGTAGTGCGTGCATGTACCTCTTCACCTCTTGGACTAAATCTTCAGCCTCACTACTGGCTGGACCTGCGGATACGGTGCAGCGACAGCCTCACCTCTTGGGTTGTTGGCTCTGGCATGATATATCTTCCTTTAACCCTTTCTATCAAGCTGTATTTTAGAAAATAATTCAACACATATGTATGTGCAAAACATACATTTAATACACAATACATTCTATGTTTACTCCCTGAAGTATCTTTACTTGACAAAAAACCCCCAAAAAGTCTGTTATTGCTGCTATATCTCCTACCTAAGTAACTTCTACTTTACTGACCTAACAATACATCAACAAACTCATCTCTTTATGTACAAACTTCACCTATTACCCTTGCTTAAGAGAAGTGAAACTATAGAATTGTATGAGAACACACAGTGCACGCCAGATTTATTAATGAAGGAAAGGGTTCTCCAAGCAAATGGAGCAGTGACCCAGCTACAGAGAAAGCCGGGTGCGTTGTGCCGCTGTGATTTTTCTCAGCTGACATGTCAATTCCAATATTCAGACACAAAAAGCCATTTAACCCTGATCTATGGAAAGAGCCTGTAAGCCAGGGCCTGATTCACCTGAAAGACACCAGAATCACAAGTTGGGGGGGGGGGGGGGGGGGAAAACACCCTGTTTGGGNNGGAAATCAGCCTGTTTGAGCAGTAGTGTAATCACAATACTGCTAAAAGAAAATTATGAAGGAGTTTGATTGTGGTGTTTTGATTTTTCCACATTAATGCTAAACATATAACTTCCTCGTAAAAGCAAGATCTGTGGCTTTCCTAGGCATTTTGTCAGTCTGATTCAGGCTAGATCAAAAAGACTACACAGTTTGTATCTAAATATACCAATTCCCAGTAAAATTTCTCTTCATTGATTTTGAAAATTAAGAATAGCGTGGGGAATCTCCCGGGAGCTGGTGTTAGGATTACGATGAAGGTTGGTTTCTCTGAGCTCTTTCAGAACAACAAAACTTCATTTGTTAAGAAAGATTAAACTTTGGAGTCAAACTGGAACCCTAACAAAGTTTCTGGTACTTTCTGTTATTAAGTGCAGCGTATCGACAGCATTATGTCCTAGGACTACGTGATTACAAGAGGCACTGTCAGCTGCCTCCTGCTGTGCACTTAGATTTTAATGACAGCTCTTTCCTACAATGTCTTTGGGAACATAAACTCATTTTATGACTAAGAATAGGAGGATTTTCTAAAACATGACCATATTATTGTGAAATTGTGCAAGTAGCAGATAGTCATGAAAAGGCAATTTTAAAGGCATACTATGACTTTAAATTTTTTTCTGCCTGCTAGTCATTTCTGTTTCATATCTTAACATATAACAAAAAGAAATGCTTGAAAACAGGGTTAAATACCTGCAGGATAGGACTTTAAAGCATTAGCTCTGATTATAAACATAAAGGTAGCTGATGCATTGTAATAGAATTTTCCTATGACCCAGGCTAAGACTGTAAAATGCAAAGCTTCATACTGTGCTCACCGTGTTCACTTAAGAGCAGAAAAAAATAGTGCTGCATTTTCACCATCATCAGCAGAACTGCCATCCTTTCTCACAGGGTTTTCTAATCTGTTCTGGCACCTGAGGCATCTGAACAGTTGGTGGGAAGAACTGAAACTGTGACGAAGGGAGTCTCATTTCAGATTTGCAGTCCAATCACTCACAAAATCTGCCAATTCATTTTATGGCATGTACTGTGAAAATTCATTATTTAATATGAGCCTAAAAATGTATTAGTCCAGTAGAGTAGCTTGACTTTGAATTAGAAAAGAATAAGTACCACAGTATGTGGCGTCTTTAAGCTTGTAGGGAAGTAGCTCGGCATATACTTAAAATGTCCTTTGTAGTTTCAATCAAGCATAACATTTGTACAGCCAACAAGCTGTTCTATTTCAATATTTTTGCTATGTATAGATATATACATTTTTATAGTCACATAAAATATACATACGTATGTCAGCTGCTAGAAGAGTACTGCAACAAACGACCAGCCTTAGGTTAGAAATGGTTTCTATTTCAAATTTTTCAGTTCTGACTGTTAGTCATTTCAAAACTTTTCAGGTATTAGTTCTTAAAATTCAAAAGTAAAAGATACAAATTCATTTGAAAAACCCGATGCATTTTAACACATCAGTTCTCAGCTAATGTAAATCATAACCACTCAAAACAGGTTAACTCACAAAACACCTTTTTTACTTTACAGCTAAATAGCTTTGGGGAAAAAAAACCCCCACCTCGGGAACTGTGGACCCCCAATTTATGGCTGTTCATGTGATACTGCTGCTGACTTAGAGCTACTCACTCTTCCTGCTCATTCCCAGCATGGCCTGCTTAGCTTGGGCGCTAAAAAAGGCAATTTCTCAATCTTACTGACCTGTCACAAGCCAAGACAATAACTGAGAAAAAAATTAACTTACACTAAAAGAAACATCGAGATGTCTTAAGATTGGTTTTCTACTTGTGTCCAGCCCTGTTGCCTCATGCTGCAGAATCAAAACTGCAATCTGTCTGTACCTCTAAAAGACACAACACAGTGAGAAGGAGCTGGGCCACTCATCTCAGCCACGTGTGACAGCAGAAGCAGTTGGTTCCAGACCACCCCCAAATCCACAGCTGGATTTGCTGCAGATCCTCACGTGGGCTGGCTTCGCTCCTCCCCCATTTCTGCTACAGGGAATAGTGAAGCTGCAGTATCATTTTGCAGCAAAACGTCAAATAGCATCAGTTATGTAGTGAGATGAGTTGATTAATGACTCCATTTACAGCTAATGACTATGTTTTAAAGTTTCACTCTAATTTTTTTTATTGTATTTTTATGTTACAAACTTGTATACAATTTAGAACTTCACAATTATTTATCCCACTAACAAAATTAAAACATGTAAAATAAACCTCAGATAGGCTCATAAGTTTAAGATTTTCTTTTCTTCCCCTTTATGTCTCATGTATTCTCTTTAATTCCTTACTTTTTATAGCAGCAGTTTGATATAATAAACCACAGTTTGCAAGAGCCATTAAGAGTAAGCTTGTTAGTAGCAATCCTATTGTTACCTCACAACTGATGTGCTGTAATGTTTTCACATCAACTTTCTTTATCTTTTACATTGTAACATTCCTAAATGTCTCAGGTTCCAAAATATTAGAAGTTTTGGTGGACAACAGGATGCCCAAGAGCCAGCAATGTGCCCTTGTGGCCAAGAAGGTGCATCTTCTTGATGCATTCTGGGGTACATCAAGAAGAGCATGGCCAGCAGGTCAAGGGAGGTCATCCTGCCCCTCTACTCTGCCCTCGTGAGGCCCCATCTGAAGCACTGTGTCCAGTTCTGGACTCCCCAGTTCTAGAACAACAGGGAACTGCTGGAGAGGGTACAGCAAAGGACTACAAAGATGAGGGGACTAGAACACCTCTCTGGTGAGGAAAGGCTGAAGGACTTGGGTCTTCTTAGTCTGGAGAAGACTGAGAGGGGGATCTGATCAATACTTATAGATACTTCAAATTTGGGTGTCAGGAGGATGGGGTCTTTTTTCAGTGGTGCCCAGTGACAGGACAAGAGGAAATGTGCACAAACTTGAACAGAGGAAGTTCCATCTCAACATGAGGAGGGAGTTCTTTCCTGTGAGGGTGGCAGAGCCCTGGAACAAGCTGCCCAGAGAGGTGGTGGAGTCTCTGTCTCCAGAAACATTCAAACCCCACCTGGACACGTTCCTGTGGGACCTGCTCTGGCAGGGGGCTGGACTAGATGATCTCCCTTCCAACCCCGTATCATTCGAGGATTCTGTGACTCCATTGAAATTATGAACAACAGCTACTTAATGAAGAATTCAAAAGGCAGAAGCAATGTAAAAAAAAAAAAAATCAAGTACAAAAGTATCTTGGAAAAAAAAAATAGAAATAATTAAACACTAGCAATATTGTAACAACATTGATTAAAAGAAGGGTTGGAGTTCCTAATGGGAGGCATAGGAATAACTTTAGAGTCTAGTGTGAGATTTTCCGTAAAGCTGAGAGTGAGAATCCCGAATCTCAATCCTGTTAATTCAGTTCTGTTAGGGTGAATTAACATTCCTTCATTTACCTGAGAGCATGGGATCTGCTCTGTGACAGCCTCCTCCAGGGGCCCTCTGTGCAGAGAGGGGCTACTGCAATGCTTCTCTCTGGCAAGCCCAAACTCAACATACTTCATTATGTTCACAATTACCACACCACATGCTTCAAGGTTTCAAATAACCATAAATCTAAAAAGCTGTGAAGAAATATTTATCCAAAAGCAGAATGCAGGACAAAACAGTATTTATAAGACATATCAGGCAACATCTTATTTTGTCAAAGCTCAGGTGGTTAATAATCATAGAGCTCCTGTACCTGACAGGACACTAAGTCAGGATCACCAATGTTTAATAAAATATATTTGGCTTATTAAATGATGACATTGCTAATTACAGCGAGTGTCAAATGATTTATAAAAATTGAATGGGAAATTTATCTTTTCTAAATCATCTTCTCAAAAATCAAGATACAATACCCTTTGCCAAACATTTCAAGCATTTCATAATTCTCAGTCATATCACACACTACCCTTCAAGCTATTAATATTTCTCTTTCAATATGGTTCAAGATATATATTCTTCCATTTTTCTCCTGCATGGCAAGTGTCCAGTACTTCTGATTCTTATTAAAAGAAGCCAAAGCACGATCTTTTCGAACCTGTTAACTTTTCCACAAAGCGCCATAGCTCCCCTTTTACTTCTAGACCGAACTGGAAATATTTTGATCCTTACTGGTTTATCTCTTCTTCTTAATAAGGGCTTATATAATGAAGTAATCGGATTGCCAGAATTCCCAGCCAGGTAAAGGTAAGGCATCTGCAAAGCTACAAAGTGCAAGACAATTATCCCAGTAGTTTGCCTGTTCCTGTAACCAAATACAATTTTACACTTCAAGAACCAAAGAACTGGACACTATTAAGGCCCCATTAGACTTTCCAAGAAGGGAAGGTGCAGGGCAGGCCTCCTGCAAATAACAGTCGCAATCCTGAAAACTATAGCTCACTTGGAATGCAAAACAAATGAAGGTGGAAATAAAATGCCTTTACTGCACGGTGCCTCAGTCCATATCACCTTCTACATCCTGGAAACATGATTACTTACAAACACATGGGTATCGTTTCCTGTACCCTTCAAACAGCTCAAAAATCTTAGACTAATTTGTTGGTTTCAATTCCCTTTCCTGATCTAATACCTCATGGTTGTATCTGTGTGACTGCTCAGAGAGGACCCTACAAATCAATACTAGCAAGAGTAGGAAAGAAGAGGTTGCAAGAGAATTCATGCCATGTTCCTTTTCCCATTTACAATTATATCAGTTTAAAAATTCTACTGGTCATCCTCGCCAGAATGAAAAATTGACATTTGCTTGGAGTGAGGCAGCTTCCCCTTCCCCTTTATTTTAATCTAGTTATGGTTTATGTCTTCTATTAAATCCTTGTAAAAGAGGAATGGTTTAGCGCTAACTCCACTAGTCAAACTCTGGAGACTCGAGCTCCCTTTGCAACCTTCAGGTCGCTCATTTGCTGTACCTCAGTTAATGAAAATGCAAATCAGATGCAGTTTAAGGCTAACCAAAGGTACGGAATAGCTCTTATAAAAGGGAATACTGAACAAGATATAATCACTCTGCCTGGAAGAGAGATGAGAGAAAGGAAGTATGACAGAACTATTGAATGGCATGGAAAAAGGGCGATGGGAATGACTGGTTCACTTTTTTTCTCCCCTTCCCATTTTGGAGGATTTGCTCTGCTCACACTCACTGTGCTTCTCTGAATGAATTCTCTCCAGTGGGCCCATGTATTTCTCAAGCACGGCACCCAAGCCTGGATATTAATCTATACGATTGCCTCAAGATATCTTGACAAAGGTTGACTGCTTTTTTGCACAGTGAAAAAAAAATTAGAGAATTGTACAAAACCTTTTTTTTTTTTAAATAAAATTCACACTTGCCACTTTTAATTCAGGCTTCACTATACCAAGCTAGACCACAGAATTTTCTAATTGCAAATTTTTCTTTTAATTTTTTCTTCCCCCGTAATAGTTTGAACTGATGGCATACCTTAAGGGGCATGACATCTCTTCTGTCCTGTTCCTTAAGCAGCAAGAACCTCTCATTCAAACACCCTTTAAGAATACAGGTTGGTTATTTATTTTTTTAATTTTTTAAGAAAATGATACCATAGCTTGAATGATCAAAAAAGGAGGAAACTACACAGGCAGGATCTGTACAACATCTTGTAGGACCCACCTGGGGTCCACCCAGTGCTTCACATATGTGGGGTTCTTGCTGAGTGGAGGGATGCAAGATTTACTCACTATCAGTATTCCTCTTTTATCTTACTAAAACAGCCATTTTATTAAGCCATGTGTTGTCAGGCCTTTCATAGTGAGATCCAGAGAGACCCCTGCATCGTCTCCCCTTCACCCCCCCTTGCAGAACAGCCCCTGACCAAACTGTAGATTAACACGTACCTCAAGCCCTTAGGGGATTTTATACACACAGCAATGCACCGCTCTGCAGAACTGACACAAGTGTTTCTACTTCAACACCTTCTCATTGTGTTTATATTTAATTGACCAGTGAAGTAATTACTTCCTACAGAAAGAAATCAATTTAGTTTCCTATATTTTCCTTACTTTCTTTTATTGCGGCCAGTGCAATACAGATGGCCAATGTTGTCTCTAATTCTTCCTATTCAGTTCCTCAGTTCTGAGGACAGAAAAGATATTTCTCCATCCAAATTGCAGTTCCTGTTTCCTTCTATTACATGCCCCTTCGGTTATTTGTGTCGTTCAGTTATTTGTGTATTTGTGCTGTCTACTTTTTCTTGTTACTGGAATAAGGAAACAATATTTTTTCCCCGTATTGGTTTCTGTACAGTATTAATAGCCTATTTCAAAAGGAAACACTTATAAAGTTATAAAGCAGCAATCTATGCAAGCTTATCTTCTCACAAGTATCACATAATTATTAACAATTTACAGTGTTGCTTTACATAAGTAGGCTTCTTTCTTTGTCCATCTCTAGCAAGCCTGGAGATTGTTTTAATGTCCCTATGCCAAGTAATCCACACCAAAAAAATGCTGTCAAACTCTTTTTTAAAGTTTTCACAAGGGCATATCTTACTATGTTTTATAAACCTACTTTATTTTATTACATGCATTTCATATAAAACCTATAAACCGGGTTTTACATCACTTTCAGCTTTTGACCATTCATCAGTTTTCCATGATAAAGCCACAGTGAAATCAATATCCTTGTAAAGCCAAGCTGTCAAAAGTTACTAGACTATTTCCAAAGGCAATTCCAACGAGACAGACTACCAGATGTTTTCAATATATTTTATACAAGATTGCATGATAATTTTAGTGGGACTGAAAGAAACAATACAACAGGTAGTGTTCTGGGGTTTGACATTTTAAATAGCAAGCTCAATTGATTTTTATAAGATACCAGAGACAAAAATGCCAGTTCTGGAAAATTTACACCCAAACATTCATCCACAGAACTTAAGAGCAATTGTGTTGTCAAACAGCAAGAGAAGATAGCCTTCAGCAACAAAGTCACTACAAAAGCCTTCACTATGCCCATATGTGTGTATGACTGTCTGTATTCATACATAAAACTGTGTATTATCTATACACACATATGGGTGTATAGAAACATATATACTTCACTATATTAATTTCACACTTCTGCTGATTTACAGGTTTTATTCTTATAGAAGACTGCCAATTATGATTAAAATTCACCTTATTAATTCAAAATTTTATTAAATCCAGCTTTTATAACTTTAAATATAATAACACCAGCCAAGCCAGGGCAAAGAATATGTCTAGTCATTAATTTTACTTGTATCATTTCTCATCCCTCAAAAAAATGGCAATAAAAGGATCCCTCCTTAGAAATCAGACCAGGCATGGCCACACTCATCTCCATAATAGCATAATTTCCAATTCACGCTTCATTTTCATTAATGTTTCTAGCCATAAATTTTTAAACATATGATAAAAAATTTCTGAAGCGGCATAAAACTAACATGAAGAGGGAGTTCATTAGCATGTGACCCTAATTAGAAATTCCATATTAACTTCCCATTTCTACTTGTGCATATCCAATAGCAGCAGGCCTAATATGCTATGTATCAGTCCCATGTTTGTTTTAAGAACTCCTTCCCCCACCTTACTTTTTTTTTTTTTTAATTTCTATGCTTCCCCTGCTATTGAATAAGTCAACAGACAACTGTATCACAGCAGCACCTTTTGTGTCACAAATTATCCTGGAGAATTGTAAGAAGCTACCAGCCCAATGCTTTATTAATGATACCAGATCATAAAAAGAAAGGAGAAATTGCTGACTCCAACTCTTTTCTAATGTTGGGTGATAAAAATGCTACTTCAGGATTCAGAAGGTTAAGTTCTAATGTGTATTTTGAATAGAGTATGCTGAAATAATTGCCTCATAAAGCAATGCATTGACCAGCCTGCTAATGGCTGCATAGTGCAAAACTCAGCAAAGAGCGCCAAGCTTACTGGAAAAAATGCTGTGGTACTACTTTTGTAGCTTTCCATATTGAGTTAACTTTCCCTTTTTTCACTTTTTTTTAATCCTGCCAAAAGAATATCCCCCTACCTAAACCATTACAGACTCTGTTTGACTATGTTAAGGTCGAATTATTAAAAAACAAAACCAAAAGGCAAATGCCTAAGGAAATTTGAACGCAGTAATAAGAAATCACAATCACATTTCATTTGTGTGAACCCAATTACTATCATCTTTTCATTTTTCTGCTAGTTTCAGTTTAATGTCAAGCCAGTAGCCACACTGAAACCAAAGCAATAATTACATTTTAGCATATGAGCAGATTTCTACCTTATAAACTTTTTATTAACAAGAATCTGTTTGATAGAAGAAAGTCTCCTTTCCACCAGTGCCCGCCCTGGGCCTCAAACCAGCACAGGCTTGCAACTGGGCTTTAAGTCTGTCCCTCTTTATTAAAGTAGCCAAGAACAATCAAATAGTCAAAAGGATATCAATATACACATGATGTTACACGAAAAAAAAAATGATATAAACCACCCCTGAGGTACAGCTACAGCACCAAGATGTAGCTTGGCCTGCAAAGCTTGGCCTGTAAAGCAGGCCCAGAATGCTCCATGTCCCCTGGCCCAGCCAGCATGGCCCACACCAGCTCCCCATCCCTCCCCAGACACTCCGTGCTGCTTCCAAACCTGGCTCCAGCTCTGTCCCCCCTGCCCTCCCTAACAACGGGGCTCAGGGAAGCAAGAGACAACGCAGATGCACAGTGCAACAGTCTGCAACAATGCCAGATGCTATTTTACAGCTACCAGACTTCTTTTAACTGGGTTTATCGACCTGGGTGTATGGACAGAAGCAGGAGATGGTGGCAAAAGCATATCACAGTGCAGGAGAAAATAAAAGGACAGAGACAAGTTGTAACTGACATAATCTCACAGATCCAAATTGTCTTTATCCCTGGGTTTTGAATTAATAAAAAAATAAAATAAATCACAGATGTGTTTGCATATACAGAACTAGAACAATGTCTTTATCCAATGCCAAATTGTATCATCAGTGAAGCTTCAAGCACACAATTATTTTGTTTCCAGCTCCAGACAATCCTGCTATAGCTTGAGATCAGTTTGGGTTTAGCTACTGAGAGCGAGCACTTTGTGTAATTCATGACACACAGGTGGTGTTCAATGCACACTCCAACTTCACAAACACCTTGCTCCCTTCCTGGGACCAGGGAGAGCACCCACTTCTCTCCAGCTGTGCTCTGGGAGAAGCCACAGCTGGCCCCCCCAGGGGAAAACACTGCTAATATCACATAGGATACCCAGGCTCCCAGACCTGCCATTTTAAAGCCAAGAAACTAGGCAACCTCAGGAATAACTCTCCCTGTTACAATTTACTACCTCCCGAGTGGCTAATAAAACCAGAATGATAATTTTTATATTGATGAAAAAAAACCCCCACAAACTGTAACCCCAGACGTTTTTATTCTTTTTCCCTGAGCTGTGAAAGTAGAGTCTAAAAGTACACACAAATGTTTTGGTTTGGACTTTTAATATTTTTTAATATTTTATGTACCTGAATTCAGTGATTCAGCAATAATCTTAATTTGAAAAATAACAGACGAAAACATAGTATTACCAAGTTCAGAGATAAAACTTCTGGCGTCAAAGTTATTTGTATTAACACTCTGATGAAATATTTTATGATTATTTCTGATATGTTGATAACTACTGTAAATATCTAAGAAATTACACTTCATACAAAATATATTGTGCCTCAGTGCTAGGATGTGCTTGGGGTGGTGTTTATCTGACTGTCACATTCTGTTGAAATACTAAGAATATAAACTGATTATCGTAGCTAATTAATAACCTGTTTAGGCTACATATTAGAAAAAAAAAAAAAACCAAACCAAGAAAGTGTAATGAAGAATTTCACTGAGTAATAGGATCTGCCACCACCAGTGCATAGGGATAAACCTATAGTCAAGGTATTATTTTTTTTAAAACCCTTGGCTTTGTCCTGATTGACAGATGTGCAACTTCAAAACACAAATCATTCATGAAAAAAAACCCAAAAACCCAGTGACATCTCTCTACATTATAAAAACTAATGGATCAGAACACTGATTACTGGAAGAATAAATCAGCTTTGGAGATCTTAAGATGTCATAAACTGAGCATCACACACAGTGGATATGAGACATATTACCAGAACCATTTGATTGATTTATTGTTAGTTTTGCAATCAGACTTTTCAACCCTTTTTTTTTTTCAACCCATTATCACTTGTGAGCAAAAGTATTAAAAGCCCTTTGAGTGCAACATATATCAATAATTTCATCTATTCTGAAAAGATTTATTACAAGTTACAATTAAGGATTCAGCTTTATTTTTCGAAGTACCCCTATGCTTTCTTTTAACTAAACACAAACAGAATAAATGCAAATCGGAATGGCCTTCCCAGAGCTCTTCCTTATATGAAAAATAGCAGACAGAGATTAAATTCGTGAGTCATTTTAAGGGTAAAAATAGAAACTATTTTGAGTATTTCTATCCTTCTCACCCTCTGCACACATACATACTTTCTTACCCCGTGGGAAATAGTAAAAAAGAGCTATTCGTTATTACTATAAGAAGTCGTCAAAATCCTGTCAAAAGACAATTTTGATAGATTGAAATTTGAATAAAAATGAGACAGGCATTGTATTTATATGACAAGTATAGATGTGATATTAAATGATATAACAGAACTTCAGAATGTTTTTTTAATTACTTCTGTTTGGATCAAGCATATTAAAATGAGACAAGCCCAAGTTAGCTCAATTCCTATAACCTAGAAACAATTGACCCACTCAAAATTTCTTTTATAAGACTTGGCTGACTTAGCCAAAGGTAACGCACACATCCTAATATAATGGGCCAGAACATAAACCAAGATTTATTTTTAATCCTCTACAGCTATTCCGAGTACTTTTAGAAACTTACTTAGACTTAGTTATTCAAATCCACATTTTCATTGAGTTCTGCTGCTTTCACCAATTTCTATAAAACAATAGAAAAAGGATAAGCATGGGAAACTATGGAATTTTAAAAAGAGCTATTATCAGGAAAAAAAAAGTATTTGCCTTTATTATATTTTTAGTGCATGCCATCTGCATTCTAACCTAACGCTCTTCTTTATGTGTATATGTTTGAATATTCAATTACAAATACCAAAAGAGCAAATAAAATAGCAATAGACAGAAGATGGATTTGAATGCGAACCTGCCACCTCTAGCTGAGCACTGATCAACTCAGCTGCTCCGAGTATTCACTGAGCTCCGCGTCTGAATCCTTCAGCTTTCTATTAAATTTTAACAGTCTTCGAGGCAGAAAGCATTCAAGCCACATATAGATTGGTAAGAAACTCATCTGAGATGACATTAGAGTGAAAGTTTAACTCCAGTGAATACTCCACTACTTTTATTAAGTCCAATCATGTCCAAAAAAGCATTTAAAGAATTTCAGTTTACCTTGTACAAGTAGAAACCCTCAGCTGTTGCTTGTGTTTCAATTTGGAAAATTGTATCATCACAAAATAACTCAGGTTGGAAGGAACCTTGAAAGGTTTCAAGTCCAAACTCCTGATGAAAGCACAATCAAACCTATGAGGTCACACCATGGCTGCTCAGGGTTTGATCTAGATGCTCTTTACAAACCTCTAAGAGAGGAGACCACACAGCTGTCTCTCTGAGCAGCCTGTTCTAAAGCTTAACTACTCACACTGGAAGAAGTTTCCCTATATCCAGTGAGAACCTACCTTGTTTTAACTTGTGTATCTTGTCCTCTTGCTATGCACCTCTGTGGGGAGCCATGTTCTGTCTTCTTGATCTCCTCAAAGGTACTTAGGGGCTGCTCCAAGGTTCCCCCAAATGCTGCTGCTCTTTAAGTTAAAGTCCTGTTCCCTTATTGTCTCCTCACAGGGTATGAGCTGCAATCCCAACCAACCATCTTGAAGGGTCCTTCACAGCAGCTCTTACATACCTTATAGTTTTGAGGGGCTCAATACTCAAGGCAGTATTCTATGTGAGGTATAATGAGTATGAGCAGAAGGGAATAATCACTTCCCTAAGTGAATTTAAAGCAAAGCACCTTGGCTGTCAGGAGCTAAAGCCTGCCCTACTCTTTATTACCTCCACCTGTTTTCCTATTTAGGCACCAACAATACTGCCAGGGGCAATTTGGAGGCTCTGGTCAGGAGTTTCGGGACCCAGGTAGCATTCTCCTCAATCCTGCTAGTGAGGGCAAAGAGTGTAAGGAAGAGGGCACTGACATGGCATGTTACCAGTTGTTTGCAGAGCTGGTGTTGGCAACACCAACAGCACTTGAGTATCTCTGATTTTCAGACCTCGTCTGAGGATCAACATCTGCTTGGGAGAGCTGGAATCTACCTCACTAAGCCAGGCCAAGGTATCTTTACCAGTAGAATGGCTCACCTGGTAAGAAAGACTTTAAACTAGGAAGAGGGGAGGAAGAGAGCTACCAGCAGCCCTGTAAAGGAGTCATGGACAGGGATGATGAGCAAAGGACCTGAAGTGATGTGAACAAAAGGGAACCCAGAATCAACAGAAGAGGGCTTAAATAGACTCCTCAAGCATATCCATGTAAAACCAGGGAAATGCCTGCAAAATGACATAAGCAATCGAGGAGGTTCCCGGAGTGCACTGATGACAAATTCCTATTGACGCACCCTAGATGAGGGATAGACTGTGGCCTCAGCAAGTCTGGTGATGACACAAAACTGAGGAGAGTGGCTGATAGGCCAAAGGTTCATGCTGCCATCCAGAGGGACCTTGATTTCTTTACTATGAGGGTGACTGAACACTGAAACAGATTTCCCAGACAGGTGGTAAAATCTCCATCCTTGGAGATACTCAAAAGCTGCCTGGAAATAGTCCTGAGCAGCCTACTCTTGGATACCCCTGATTGTGCAAGTGAGTTGGAAATGGTGATCTCCAGGTCTCTTCCAACCTCAACCATCCCATGACACTGCCCATGCTCCTGAAGGATACTGCAGGCCCAGGATACTGCAGCCCCTCTTTGTTGCCAGAGGATACTGCTGGCTCATGGTTAACTTGCCATCTACCAAGACCTCTAGGTCCTTTTCTCATAGATCTACTCTCGTCAGTCAGTCTCTGGTATTTGACCAGAGTCTTTGTATTAAAAGAGAGATTTACGAGTTGGTTAGTGCCCACATATTGACTTATCTCACAGAAGTTGCATTCAATGCTGAGTCCAAATTTTGGGCCAGAAATACTAAGTTCTACTTTTCTAATTAGTTCTTATTTCTAATTTTCCATAATAATGCCACTTATAAAATGCAGCCATGCAATTGCTTTAAAGACATAGTGTGCTCTAATCTACACAAGTTTCTGAGTTACTTCTGTTGTACCCAAAAATTAAAACAGAGCAATGCAGATAAGATAGCTCGGAAAGTCTATATTACTATATTATATTCTTTGCATAACCTAATGTATAGTGAGATTGACAAACCAAGGTAGTTTACAGTTGGTCCCCACAGTATTATAGATTATATTCCTGCTACCTCCCGATTGTGTTAAGTCTTGACTTCATCTCACCAGTTCATTGCAATCATAACTATTTTGCTTTCAAGAAGAATAGTCTCAAATATCATGATAGTGACACATGTATAGAGGCATGAAAAAAATTGTGTTTTTCTTACTGGTTTGCAATTAATATACATAAGGAACCTTATTTGCAATCGATCTGTATGTATGGTGTGTAAGTACTGCAGCAGAGTATGGGGAGACCAGCTGGATCAATACTCATAGGAGGAAAAAGAAGACTCATTTCAAGCCACTATAACTTGAGAGAAAAGTTGAGGTCTCTTTGTGTAAAAGAATCGTACTTACTGACTTGACTTCAGCAAAAAACCTGACCTGATAAAAATCTGAATATTCCTAACTCCCAGTCATGCAAAAATGTGACGGTTCTAAGCTGACATAAAGCTCAAGTTTTCATTCTGTGTCAGGTTTTTTTTAGTTATTTATAGCAAAAAGAAACACGCTCAACTGGAAGCTATATTTAGGAGAAGCGGAAAATTTTAAAAATAGGACACAAACATGAATTTTCAGTGCCATTAAGCTGCTGGTTTAAAATGTCTATGTGACATATTGATAACTTTTTTCTGGTTGGCTATTTTTCTTTAGCCTTTAGCCTCCTCCCCCCCCCCCCCCCCCCTTTTTTTTTTTTTTAACATACATCTTTCTCTATTGCTTCCTCACTAGCACGGAGAGCTCCAGCTAGTTCATAAATTCCATTGCTGCCTGCTGCCATGTGATGTGGTCATGCAGAAAATATTTCATAGGAGAAAGTGTTAGGTAGCTAGAGGCAGTATTGTCGATCATTACTTGGAACTGCAGTTACTGGTATGTGACTATGTATTCATTTCATGCATTATAACACCTAATGTACATGACAAAATGTTGAATAGAAAGTTAATTCACAAACTAGAGTAGCTGATGTTGCTGAAGCTGTACAGAAAAATACATATTATCATTCCTTCTCCTTTTCCAGTGCTTTCTAGCAATTTGAAAATGTTTCAGCTTCAACATTGCTTAATTTCACCATTTATTTTTAGCTTTATTTAGTTCGTTAAAGTTTGAAAAATGCTTTAATGTGCTTTGTTGGGAGCTGCCATGCAATTTACTATTGCCCCTTTATGGTCCATCGGCTGCAGAAATTCATGATGACAAAACCTTCCCTTAGTAAGCTGTATCTAGAAAAATTTTAAAAATATTAGAAGGCAATTTAATTGACACTATTCAGAGACAAACAGCAAAAATACAAATACTGTCTTTAAACTATTTTTCATTTTTGAACAAGTGTGTATGAAGGTTTGTTCAAAGTATATTTTGATTGCTATGTCTCTGGCCATGACCTAAGTTTGCTTCTACTTAGGATGACATCTTTTAGGAGTTCAAAGAAGTGACTACACATGAGAGAAATATTCAAAAATGAACAACTAGAACTTATGTTCTGGTATTTTTATGCCTAAGATGTTACTTTAAGGAAGAGAAACATTTATCTATTAAAGCAGCTAAAGGCAACTTTTATGCCAAAGGTAGCTACTTGCATGTTAATTTGGTCAATATAAATATTGTATGCTAATACACATCGTATGCACTTCACTGGAAAAAAAATATTCATCTGCTTTTAGCCATACTGTATAAAAATACAGAGTTCACTGGATCATGTGAATAGAAAAGAGGATTAAACAGAATGAAAATGTTAACTACAAAAAGCCAACAGTAAATCAGTGTTGGTGTCAGTCAATACTTGCCTGGTTTTCGGAGGAATTACAGGTATTTGCCTAGTTTTGTAGCTGATGATAACATTCCTATTAACAATCAAATCAAGAGTTCCTTTATATGCACTAAGGTTTCTTGCTAGCACCACATAAAAATAACACTGTATAAAAATATATTTTAAGGAGGAAGCAGATCCTCCATCAAAATAGGACATGAAATTCAAGTGTATGTGACAAAACACAGGTAATTTTGAAAAATGTGAATGAAAAACTTACTTTATATCTTGACATACATAGTAGTGTTATAAACACCAGGAACCAAATGGATAAAGCTAAGAACTATGTGAGGCAGATCATGCAGTTGCACTCCAAATTCCTGTTCTAAGAATTTGAACATACTCACAAACCCAACCAAGCTAATGACAAAGTTGAAAGGGCAAAATAGGGTGTTGAGTACATTGAAAAGTTATCTATCTCACTAGTATTCTTTTTCCAAATTTCTTCATTCCAAATCAGGAACAAATATATCAGCTTAGCCTTAGACAACCCTGCAGTAAGACCGAGGAGGAGTAATCTACTACTAGAGGAAAAAAATGAAATACTTTTATTCTACCATGGTTGTCACAAGAGCACACACATTTCATGTGAGTAGTGAAGATCTGAAGCAAAGACCCTGCATGGGTGGAATCGAAAGGAAAGAGAAAATCACATTAAAGAAATTTACTATTGCTACAAGGAACCCCCCAAAAAAGCTTAAAATGGGACTTGGGACAAATAAGATTAACAAGATATTAACAAATGTTAACTAGAGTGGGTTCTACCTGCATAATTAAAAAAAATCCCTATCATATAAATAATTTTAGAGATACCCATTATTTGTGTCACACAATAACGAATTAGTAATTAAAAAAATATTCTAATAGTAATTGCTAAAATCAGAAGACAAGGCAGTTATATGCCTATACATTTATATCATAAATGCCATGTAAACTTTAAATTATGTAAACTTTAGTCATGACAAATCAAATTTTTACTGCCTCATTTCAGCAGGACTTTTGATTAAATACTGCATTTATGACATAGAACTCATTAATAGCCAGTAAATTATTAAATACCTTGATATTTATATCTTACAACCTATCTCATCCCATTCCATAAAGATTTCGTTAGCTGGTTATATTTTGTATATCATGACTATTTTTCTACCATTTTTATTTTATTTTTCAAATTTTTAAATAAAGCTTCAGACCAAGAGAATCTTTACTGCACACAGAAAGTACAAGTATCAATCTGCTGAACCAAATTAGTGAAGAATGACACGTTACTCAATTTTGTGGATTCTCTATGTATTAACACAATAAAAAAATAAGGCTGGGTGAAGAGGGGAAGGAGAGAAGAATAACTACCAAATTTTCTGTGAAAAGTTCATATCAAGATTGTTCAGATAAATCCAGAGGGATATTTACTACACAAAAGCTTGCAGATATGTAACCAATACTCCAGTACGTTGCCTCCTTGTGATAAATTATTAATATCTGAGGGAGAGATTGTCTTCTTAAATGTAAATTACTTTCATCCTAAAAACCTGGTTGAAACACTGATCACCCCATGCTCTGCTTCCAATCTGAGCTACCTGAAAAAACCTAATGTCTCTGTTAGGCTTCTAGGGCAAAGGATATTCCGATGGTTGCAGCGATGATACCTACATCTATCAGTAGAGGAAAAAAAGGACTTTGGGACAAAACAAAGGCCCTTCACAGAGATAACAGATGAAGATAAATATCTCATTTACTTATATTAGACTAAACTTTAAAAAAGCATGTGTGTATTCATACATTCCCATTCCCATCTTGAAGGATTCACCAATTCCTTTACTTGAATTAAGAATTCTTAAGAGAGTTTTTAAGAACAAGTTTGTAAGAGAGCGAGAAGCAAATGAGAAGTATCTTGCAATAACGATTAGCAAAACTCCTCTTCTATAGCAAGAATTACATATATATACACACGCACACAAACTAGTAATGGAGTCTGATTCTCGTCTCCTGTATCTTCTATTCCTGAGTTCAGGTGCTCTGAAAGCATATGGTGCTGGGTTACCCTTGGCCAGCAGCTGAACACCCACCCTGTCACTCACTCACTCTCCTCCTTAACAAGAAAGAGGAAGAAAATAAGAGGCAAAAGCTCATAGTTGAGATAAAGTCAGGGAGATCACTTACCAACTGCAGTCACAGGCCCAACAGACTCGACTTGGGGAAAATAAATTCAGTATATTACCAATTAAAATAGGACTGGATAGTGAAAAACAAACAAAACCAAAATTAAAACAACATATATCATCTCCCTTTCCAATTGTGATTTCCTCCCATGAAGGGCCCTTACGAAGCATGAAGAGAGCACCACACTAATTCTTTGTGATCTTGTTTCCTCTTGATTTTTCAAACTAAAACTCTGTGCCTTGCAACAAGTTAATGTTTTAAGCCAATCCTCTTGTCTTAATGCATAATTTAAACCGCTTACAGAAAAGTATATGAGAGGCTGATATTTAATACATTATATACTGCCTGTTCGCTAACCCCACTAAAATTGCCCTTTTTCACCCAAGTTTTTTATGTTTCATGTTATGCTTACATAAGTAAAAGTGAATGAAGAATTATTTCTGTCAGAAAGTTAAATAAAAATGAAGTACCAGTGGCAGTTGTTATTAACAAATTTATATTCCATTGATTCTCTGAATTTTTGTGAGTTACAACAGCAACTTCATAGTATCACCTAATAGTTATACAGTTCTCTTCTCCCCAGAGGAGACCAATATACTTAAAAAACTGATATACAAATTACGCATGTTGAAACATTTAATCCACCAGTGAAAGACTCTTCTGAGGGAAATGGGGCAATTTTAACAGGGCACAGCATCACTGTACATAATCTGAGAAAAGGAAGTGAAGAACATCTTTGAAATGTATCTTTTTGATACAAATCAGACTTCTTACACATGATAAAGGTCATAGTGGCACATCATAGAATATAAAAAGAGCTGGGTTCAGTTGTTCCACTATCATATGACAACAATAATACTTTTTGAGATACCATTGAGATACAAACAGCCAAAGCCCCAATACAAAACAGAATGCAAAGTTTAAAATAAAGACAGCTTCGTCAATTTTATAACCCTGAAAATATGGCTCTGTAACACAAACACTCCTCTTAAGGATTACAGTTGTGAGAATACATATGGAAGTGGACCTCCACTGATAATGGAATGGTTTCATTTGAATACGGAAAATATGGTATGCTTTTCAGGGTAGGTCTTGATTTTAAAAGTATATAAAGAAAAATGCTGTAAGATGTATATTGTGGCTTACAATTTATGGGATTAGGTAGAAACCCCCTGCAGAAAAGAGAAGAGTGGTCCTTTCTTTAGGCATTACCAAGTATATATGTTCTGGAGAGATGATTCCCAAGTCCAGAACAGGCACAAAATGACAGCAGGGAACTATCCACTCAAACAGAGTTAGAAAAAACAGAGTGATGAGCAGGAGCAGCCAGAATGGTCTCTGTGAGGAACCCAGACCTTCCCAGAGGCTACAACTTAGAAAGTCACCAGATGAAACCAAGTTTGTAAGCAAGGACCTGCCTCTAAGGACACAATAGGCAGGAGAAGAGTTGTATATAAACCCCTTTTATTTATTACTTATTTGCTCTGAGTCTTCTGTTCAAAAATGTAAGTATTCTAGTTTTAGTTCTAACAGAACCTATAATTTAAAACATGTAAAAAGCCTTTTTAGCTTTCTTTGGAGACTGCTCTATAAGGAGAAGATCTATTTAAAATGACTTAAAAGATCCAGCTGACTCAGGGTTTCATTATGTAAGTGTATGATCCACGTGTAATATCCACTCTTGGTGCAGAAGTGGCAAGACTTTTCACATGTACACTTGCTCACGTCAAAGTGCTCTTCTAAACGGAATAAACAGCTCTGCAAAGTCCCTGAGATCATCAAACACAGACACCCATCCATGGAACCAGTGCTTGCTAGAGAAATACCTTATAGTATATACAGCAAACACATTTACAGTACAGAATTATCTGCTGCAACACAATTCATGTGCACTCAAGCAACAATAAAGTTGAGATAATAAAGTATTGCCAAGATAATAAACATTTGGCACATATAATAAAATAATATTAAACAAATAGGAAATTTTTTCAACCAATATACTTGTCCTATATGTATATACATACAGACATGTAGTAAAATGTAGTAAAGACATATAAAGACATGTAGTAATTTTTTTTTTAAATGTAGGTCAGAAGAGGAGCCTTAACTTTCCATATTGGAATTAAACCAGTATGAGTAAATCCTTTGAACAGTATAGCTACAGGAAATCCTCTGAAACAATAATTTGTAACTATTTTTCTTCGCACTTCATAAATAATGAATAATTAAAAAGAAAAAACAACCCACCAGTATCACATTTTTTCATGCAGCAGTTATGCAAGCAGGCTACAAAATTCTCTAAATATGAGAAAAGTTGAAGTGAATAGCACATTGATTATAAGGAACAATGAAATTATTTTGATGCTTTACAATCATTTTCCCCTCATAGCTAGATTTTTTAACCTTTGGGAAAATAAAAGCATGTTTTGCAACTGAAGCTGTTTACAAAACTGTTTAGAATACAAAACCATTATTCTTTTAATCTAACATCATAAAAATGTTTCTTCTCACAAGTAACCATCTATTAATTTTTTTCTTACAGATTTCTACCCAGAACACTTATTCATAATCCAGCAAGGTAATTTAGTATGCTTCTATAAATAATTATGAGTGACTTAATTTAAAAAAAAAAAAAAGATTGTAAAAGAGAAAATGTCTCACCCACACTAGAATCCCAAATGGGAAAAATAATTTGCCTGAAAATCTATACTTTTCTCTTTTATTCATGGAAAATTTTATGTACCCAGGGAAATAAGGTCATTAGAAAGTGAATATAAAACTATTAGATATATTTACCTTACGCTTCATGTACTTCAAGCAGGCAATTTGGATAATCTTTCAATAATTACAATGCAATGCTACCAAAAGAGTTTCTATTTCTTTCTGATAACTACATCCCATTACACTGTTTAAAGAATATACGATGTTGAGGTATAAGATGTAACAGTACAACAGACCACACAAAAATCACAAAAGGTTAATACAGGAATGCCATTATTCTTGGTGGCACTGGGCATGGTGCTAAGCCTTACACTGTCACTTCCTCTGAAAGGTCTATTCATGGATATACCTTTAATTTCCATCTAATTCAAAGTCATGGTAAAACATATCAAATGATACCACAATTGAATGTCATTTGCTGCATCGCTAGAGTTTTCTTTGAACAATTCCTACCAAAATATCTCAGGTTAAATTATAAAATCTGATGAAACCATTCCACCAAGGTATGACTGAATAGCTTATATTTAAAAAAGAATTTCACAGTTTCAAAAAATTGGACCCAAAACCTTGTAACCTTTTTTTACAGTACTCTTAAGCAACGTACTTTCATTTGCCTTGATTCTTCCACTAATGATACCCATTATAGCTCAAAACACAGGTTTGTCACTGGACCAAAACCCCACAGGTGCCAAAGCAGTACGTTCCACTTCATCCAAAAAATCCACTGAGTGATCCCATCAAGGCTAAAAGCATGGCTCTGTCTCAGGAGTCTCCTACCAGACCTAGGACCTAGAGCCAATGCTCAATCTTAAAATTTCCTCCTCAGGCATTAAACACAGGTCCTTATGCTCCTGGATGCCACCTGACACTCAGACACCCCACAGGCACATAGCTGTCCCTGAAACTGCCAGTGCACGGTCCCTGTCAGCACTTACAGAGATTCACACTTAGAGCAGCACAGAAGCCTCCAAACAAACTTACAGTCCAATTTTCTCCAAGAATCCAAGGCCTGGAAGCAAGTAAAGCAATAGGGAGCTTCCACCACTAAGTATGCACAGACACTCGAAAATACCCCAACCCAAACACAACCACTCCCAAATTCTATACTGGAATTCTCAGAGGAACTCACTCTTCTGCCTGTCCATTATTTACCATCACCCTTACCTTAGTCACAGTGGGAAACAGTCTAAAATTCTCAGCTGGGAAATAATCTCACTAAAATGTTAGTAAGGTATCTGTATGATTATGTGGTTTCATAATATAATATCTATATTTTCAATTTCCAAAGTTGCTGAAAAAAATTACCACCTTTCTCCAAATACACAAAGAATTAACATTTTTGTACTAAGTTGAAATTTAAAACAAATACAATTAAAAGAGACTTGCACAGTATTTATTTCATAGGAAGCACAGTATTTATTTCAATTACTTCATAAGTAATTGAAGAATGTTTATTGCTTTTTATCATATATTTGAAAATTATGGGTGAAACAAGATTTACTGTAACTGAAACATGTAAGTGGCACAGCATGTTTAAAGAGGAACAAATTGCTTCAAGTTTTCTCAGGAATGAAGCAGCCAGATGTTATTTTTATGGGTGCAATTGGCAGAACAAGTTCAAGTATTATTTTGCACACTGTGAGTGCATCTTACTATGCTTTTTAGTAGTCAGATAAGCGTTAATTGTGAGAGTGGGAAATGGCTTAACAGGTGTATGAAATGCAGAGCAAAAACCTAACAGAAGGGAGAAATAACGAAGGAGAACAACCAGGCCTTGGAGAGGGAGGTCAGCAAACCTGGCTACATGGGGGACTGGTAAGACACTAAATCACAAAACAACAGGGATCTTTTGGAAACGAGATTATTATTCACTGATCCTTGACGAGACTTGATTCTGCTTATCTTTTAATGCAAACACTAAAATGAGGTACTGACATAATTTTAAACTATATCTTAAATTTTTTTTAGCAATGTAATTTCTTTAATATTTTCACTATGTACATGCCTAGTTATAAAAAAGTATAGCACTGGAAATTTTGAGACACTGGCAAAAATATTAATAAAAGAAATGAGATAAATAGCTCTGAAAGCTTGGTTTGTTACAATTTTGCTATACATGCATTCTAAAAATATTTTCAAATACATTTTTTAAAACAGTACATTTTAAATTAGTCTGGTGTGGTGTGCAGTAAAGTTTAGCCAGGTGGGAGATACTAAGAATTTTTAGGAACAAGCCAAACCAGAGGAGCTAGCTCACGTGGTATTTCCTTCTATGAGATCCATTTTTTTAATTTTACGTTCTCACTACCAAGATTTATCCTACTTTTCAGCCTTTGCTTTCCTGGAGTACTGCATTTTTCCTCTCCTCAATTTACTGATTCTCACTTCGCTTGCATGAATGTAACATCATTAACTCCACTTGACACACCTCTGACTTATAACAACACTTAAATAAGTTTAGAACCAGTCCCATTATCTCCATCATTCAGGAAATGGAGAAGGAAGGTGAAGCCTGCTCTAATGAATAACCTCCATGTTAAATGGACTCGTGATAAAAAGCATAATTTAAGTGTCAAAACAGCAAACACTTCCAGTTTTAGATTTAGTACTTATATTCCTTCAGCTGGCAATTTCCTATACTAGATACCAACAGATTCTGAACAGCTCTCCTTGCAGCACTTATTGTCACAAAGTCTGTATCATCATCAACACACTTAAAGAAACAGCAAGCACTTAAATGTGCCTTCCTTTTAATGATTATAACGCAACTATATCTTTTTATATTAGTTTTATGTAGCTGTAATATTACAAAACCATTATGCACTTTGAAGTTGCTTTACCTCTCAGAGGTTGCATTATCACAGTCACAGATTGGTTCAGGTGGAAAGGGTCCCTAGAAGTCATCTGGTCCAACCCATCTGCTCAAGCAGGGACACCCAGAGCTGGTTGCCCAGGATCATGTCCAGTTGGGTTTTGAGCACCTCCAAGGTGGGAGACTCCCTGGGCAGGAGACTCCCTGGGCAATCCGTGTCAGTGCTCAGTCACCCTCACAGTGCAACAGTGCTTCCAGGTGTTCAGAAGGAACCTCCTTGTGTTTCAGCCTCTGGTCCTGTCACTGGGCACCACTGGAGCCTGGCTCCTTCTCCTCTCTAGCCTCCCTTCAGAATTTTGCACACGGTGAGACTACTCCTGAGGCTCTTCACCAGACTAAGCACTCCCTGCTCTCTCAGCCTTTCCTGATGCCACAGAATGGTTTAATGGGATCATAAAGATCATCTAGTTCCAACCCCCCTGCCATAGGCAGGGACACCTCCCACCAGACCAGGTTGTTCAAAGCCCCATCCAGCATGGCCTTTACACCTCCGGAGATGGGGCATCCACAACTTCTCTGTGCAACCTGTTCCACTGTCTCATCACCCTCACAGTAAAGAATTTATTCCTAATACCTAAACTAAAACTACCCTCTTCCATTCTACTCTCTTACAGTCTAAAACCAATAGCCCTTGTGGTTTGACCAGGACACCCCTTGTCCTATCCCTACACTCCTTCATAAAGAGTCCCTTCCCATTTTTCCTGTAGGCCCCCTTTAGGTTCTGTAAGGCTGCTATAAGGACTCCCCAAGAGCCTTCTTTTCTCCAGGCTGAACAACCCCAACTATCTCAGCCTGTATTCATAGGAGAGGTGCTCCAGCCCTCTCATTGTCTTCGTGGCCTCCTCTGGACCTACTCCAACAGGTCCATGTCTTTCTTATGTTGAGGACTCCAAAGCTGAACACAGTACTCTAGATCTCACCAGAGCAGAGGGGCAGAATCTCAGCCTTCTGGCCGTGCTGCTTTTGATGCAGCCCAGAATATGGTTGGCTTTCTGGACTGTAAGTGCAAACTGCCAGCTCATGTTGAGCTTCTCATCAACAAAGACACCCAAGTTCATCTTCTCAGGGCTCAGGGTTCTTCATACATTCTGTGCCCAACCTGTATTTGCACTTGGGATTGCCACGACCCGGGTATAGGACCTTGCTTACTAAAATGTAAGATCATACTGCAAGCTAACCCTCATTTGCTGAACTTAGAGAGTAATTCTTAGCACTATAGCGGTGTGAATTCGAACATTGAAAGTTATTTAACATGTCTGCCATCTCCTGCCATCACACTTGCCCAGTCCAGAGGTATATTCACACAGACACAGCAGAAATAGTGAATAATATGATTTCAGAAGCATCATCTCCCCCCAAACCTGTGCTGCATTCTGAAAAAACCAAAACCACTAGCACCAAACCAACCAAACACAAAGGTTTAACCTTCAGGTGAAAATAACAGAAGAAACAGAACAGGAAAAACATTATTTATTGAATGGGGGAGCTGGATGCATAAGTATATGAAAATTACTTACAAAGCTGAGATTAAATTTTGTCACTTTAGACAAACACCATCCAGCAGCATTTTATAAAGATAATGATCCTATGCCTGGTGAGAATAATTCAAGGTTGACACTGATACATTAAATAACTCTAGAGAGTGTTAGAAGCTGCAAAGTGCAAAGACTCCTGCTGTCTTTTAGTTATACAACTCTCATCACTGGGGTGGAAAGCTTCTCTATTTTCACTATGATTGATTAAGAAAAACTTGTTCCCTTGCATAGTTAACTAAATATATGTCAATGTCCCAGTATGTAAGGGCACTGACTTATAGTCAAAAGCTAAAAAAAGAAAGAAAATAATCATTAAGCAAGTCTCTTTGCCTATTCAAGTAGAAGATCATAAGAGCAAATCAACATACATTTCAGTGAGAAAAAAGAGAAATTATATGGTGGACTTTAAAATCTTTCCAGATTATAAAAGACTGTCTCTTGACATTTCTACTGAATTCAATCTTAGAGTTCAAACATCTCATGTGCTCCTCACAGTCAATGAAGTGCTACCAACAAAACTGTACTGAACCTAATTTTGCTTTTATGCTGCAGTTCAGATTCACCACGATGTGGCTAAGGTTCTTTCAGAATTACCTAATCTAATTAAAAACAGATCTCTGCATGGAAACAACTCAAACATGGCAAAATGATGGCTGTATGGCCATACTCCATTTTAATGGCATTCAAGGTTACAGTAATTATACTCTGGATCAAAGAGTCTAGAAAAATTAGAAATTGTTGTGCCAAATCACGAATGGATTTCTAAGGAGACAAGGGAGTTTTCCTGTAGAGAGATTGCTGTGTATCTTCATCTATAAGCAGCAATTGCTACGTATCAAAAGATAACCAGCTAGACAGACAGAATGCTGATGCAACTTGGATTCCTATGTTCCAATGGAATTTTTTTTTTTTTTGACTGGGTTCCGAGAAATCCATTATGCACTGACAAAATAATGAAATTAAAGCTTCGTATTTGGTAATTTTTCCTGTTTTACAAATTCTTAGTTCAGATGATGCATTTTCTTACTTTGGGTGTTATAGATCACTTTAGACCCTGAAAACAAACAGAAATCTTAATTTCCTAAAAGGATGGAAATAGAACTATTCTTAGTTATTCTATCAATGTCGCAGTTTAAAGAGTGACATTGGTAAATAATCAACTTCTCAACAGAGTTTTGGTAGTTAACTCAACATTGGAAATACAGTGGCCCAGTAGCCCATTGTCAGGAAGGACAGGATTGTGTGCTTTCTTTTGGCAGACAGCCTCTTCTCCAGTCCTCCAGTGCCTCTACAGGCACATATCCAGAAGCAGACCTTCATTCTTCTAGGCCTAGGCCTAATTTGGGAGGTATTTCAGTTTTGAGGAAAAGTAAGAGGAGTGAGTTACACTACAACTTAAGAAATAATTATGATGGGTATTGGGCATAAATTGCATAGTTTTCCATATCCATGCGTGAGCATCTAATCAATTTATGCAACTGTCCAAGCAGTTCATGTTTGAGTCCCCAATTAGTTCACATATGAGCACCTTATTAACTCTTGCATAAATATTTAATTAGTGCACACATGGGTGCCCAGGTGATTTACGCACAAATGCCCTAGTGTTTCATGCACGAGCACCCAATCAGTCAACATATGTATTAGCCATACATTGAAGGGTTGAGGTAGCCAGTTACAGGTGGCTCCAAACACCTCTGACACCAGTGCAAGCAAGTCACCATGTGCCAGAACTTCAGCTGGTCAGAGGAGCACACAGTGCTTTGGCTCAGAAAGAGCATCAGCTGCCAGGGAAGGAGCAACGCGAGGAGAAACATGCTGGGAGACACTCAAGAAGACTCATGGAAAAGAAAAAACTGTTGAAGAAACATGCAGCTGGAGCTAAAAAAGCTTTTTAGCTTTTGCTGAGCTTTTTCAGTTTTAAAAATTAATTACTTCAAATACAGCAGAACAGCTGTGGACTCTGGGTCTCCTACACCTTGGCTATTTCCTTAATCATTCTACTCTAGTCTCTTTCTCTTTCACTAACTCATTCTCTCTCATACTGACACGTCTTCCTGTTGAAAAATAAAAGTATTTCAGTCTTACTTCTGGTAGGTTCAGCTACCATTAACAGACAAGCATGAGGAATATGGATCAGGATAGCCTAAAAGGTGATCAGACACTCTTGCTTTTAGTGTGATAGTAAACTTATTCTTTTTGGAAGGCAAATACAGCAGATGTAATGCTAGAGTGATATGTTTGATTGGAACAAGTTCATACAAAATGTTCTAGTAGAAAATTGTCTACTAGTATGAATTTGAAATTGGTTTGCTGTATCCTTACCAGCATCATGCGAAATGTAATTCTAGCAGTTTAAGCTGTGTCAGAAAAAAAGGCAGAACCTTTGTCACACAGCAAGCACGCACACACATGTGTAAGGATGTACACACACTTGCTTAAATGCTTCCAGTCACTTTTGAGAAAGCCCACTCTCAACATGATATATACACTAGTTATCCAGCCAACACGGCTGCCCCATCCCTGGAGGGGTTCAAGGCCAGGCTGGATGGGGCTTTGAGCAACCTGGTCTGGTGGGAGGTGTCCCTGCCCAGGGCAGGGGTGTGGAACTAGATGATCTTTAAGGTCCCTTCCAACCTAAACCATTCTATGATTTGATGTAATGTTTACAAAATTATCATTCACAGCAATGTCTTGGTGTTTCCTTTATAAAGTTGCACAAACAAAAACTTCAGAGCACTGACAGCTCAGTGTTTCAGGAAGGCAATTATGCCCCATGCAGTGATTGCAAGCATGGCATAGTCTCCTAGGTCAGTCATGATGGACCCTGCAATGTGCTATCAAATACGTAACTTGCCCATGTTGTCCATGTACTTCCTATTTGAAGATCTCTCTAGTGTGCTAATTAGTTCAGAATGTAGCTGCCAAAATAAAATTACATAAAAGAGACTAATGCATCATAAATATCCCACCTGAGTAAAATGAGAAAACATCTGTTAAAGACCTTCAAACATTCATTTGCTTATAGTGCGGGGGGAAAAAAGAAATGAATAAAAAGGGAAAAGCAAGAACGTAAAAAAGCAGGGAAAAAAAAAGTTCATTTCTTCCTCTTTTCTAGAACTAGATTAATTCATTATGCTCAACGTCTTCTTTTTTTCTATGTATCAAGTTCAAATAAGGGCTTATTTGTACATAGTAATGGCAAGTGGATCTGGTCTTTTGGTGAAATACATGGTGAAAAAGATGGTTCCCTGAGTTTCACCATGCTTTTTCATTACAGAAAGTGGAAAAGTATAAGGGTAAAAAAAAAAAACCCAGCGTCCAAAACATGGCTAAAACACCATTAGTACAGATTTACATCAGTGCTTACTCATCCAGCCTGAGGAGTACAGGTCTGCTGGCTTGTATTAGAGCTGTTTGCAATATCTCCTCCACAGGGCACAAGTGGGATTATGGAATTTCCATGTAGCAATTAGTAAAATAAACTGCACAAAATTAGCAGGTTGAAGGTCACAACAACGGCAAAGCACTCAAGGATCCTGCTGGATGTTGATATACAGTGCATTTCTGAGTAATTATAACAATTTTAATTTTCTACTAACACATTGGTTTAAAATGAAGGATAAGCAGCTCTTTTGATCTCAAGTGTTTTGTAGTATTTTTGTTTGTTATTGAATAGCTGGCTTCATTGACATGGCTGCTTTTTAAAGGTGGCTGAAATGCTTCCTACTAGTAACAGTCTCAATCCAGGGAAGAACATTCTATTGTTACTATGAAAAAATAGAATATTACAATAAAAGTCTTCCTAGATATACGTTAAGGAGAATGAATGACAAATGCATTTCTTGTGTCCTATTAAATCTCTTTAGCATAGTCTCTTCTGTCTCCCTGAAATACCTTCCCCTCATTCAAACACTGATTTGATTTAAAGGGAGACATTTCTATGGAAAAAATATCCAACATTAAAAATTCTGTGGGAGTTTGTTAGTCAGGCATCACGGAAAGAGTACATGTTGCAGGCAAAACAATCTTGACTTAGTGAATTTTACCTAATTTATTGTCAATTAACACAAAATTCTAATCACTGATTTGGTTATTGAGAAAAAGAAAATATTAACAAATAAATGAACACTTAAGTAAATGCCTGCCTTCCCTCTTTCCCATGCTTCAGTCAAACATTTTTCCTCCCCCTTCCTAGTCCCAAATTCCCTTGTTTTCACCACTTAACCCCAATTCTTTCAGTGAGATGATGTGTGGTGCAGGAGATTGAGGCTGTCTGTGTAGAGGTTTCTTTGCTACTTACTCATTTCCTTCTGCTTCAGCGTGGGTCCCTCATGTGCTGCAGTTCCTTCAGGGGGTCCCTATCCCAGCTTGGGACAAGTGCAGGCTGCAGATCTTCAGGGGTCATTCTTCAAGAATCATAAAATCATTTAGGTTGGAAAAGACCTTTCAGATCATCAAGTCCAACCCTTAACCTTAGCACTGTCAAGTCCACTACTAACCCATGTCCTTCAGCACCACATCTACCTGTCCAGGGATGATGATTCCACCATTCCCAGCCTCTTTCAATGTTTGATAACCCTTCTGGTGAAGAAATTTTTCCTAATATCCAATCAGAACCTCCTCTGGCACAACTCAAAGCCATCTGCTCTTGTCCCATTGCTTGTTCCTTGCAAAAAGAGACTAACCCCCTGGCTACAACCTCTTTTCAGGGAGTTGCAGAGAGCAATAAGGTCTCCCCTCAGCTTCCCTTTCTCCAGGCTGAACACCCCCAGTTCCCTCAGCCGTTCCTCACAAAGCTTGTGCTCCAGACCCCTCACCAGCTTCATTGCCCTTCTCTGTAGGAGCTCCAGAACCTCAGTATCTAAAAATGGATAATCCCAAAAGTTTTATTTTTTTATACAGCCATTTATGTTACAATTCATTCTAACATTTACAAATCAATCTATAAAAGAGTGGCATTAGAAAGCTGTGCTCATAAATAAGGAATCCGAAATACTTAAATATAAATTAAACCTATAAATATATAATAAAATGCCAGTCTGTTCTAGACTAGCTTAATTCATAAATATGTCTTCCTCTCATTTCATCAACAAGCCTAGAAAAGGCACTGAACACTTTCACCATACACTATGAACATATTTGATAAAAAAACATTTCTGATAAACTTTCATTGTATAGCATTTTCAGGCCAGAAACCTCATAATCCTCCCAAATGTCAACTCTATCTTTTCACTGTCCGGAATAAAAATTAAAAACAAAATTTAAAACATCCCCAAAACTATTTTACAAGAATAATTATGAAAAACAGAGAAGTTTAAAAAAAAAAAAAAAGAGAGAAGAAATACTACAGTTCTACTGTATACTAATTAAAATTAGAAAAACACCAGGGTCCTATAAGAAGCAACTTGTCACAGTGAGTATTGACTCTGAGCTCCTAAGGATAAAAGGCAATATTCTACTAACTTATATTGTGCATACCATTCATGCTTGGTTTTGATTTTTACTTTGGCTAGGCTTACAGTTTGTTTTTAAACACTCTTATCTTTTAATTATTTTTTATCAATACTGGAATGTAGCCCA
Organism: Scolopax mira; assembly: GCA_004320125.1. Classification (NCBI taxonomy): domain Eukaryota; kingdom Metazoa; phylum Chordata; class Aves; order Charadriiformes; family Scolopacidae; genus Scolopax; species Scolopax mira. Next base: position 55,050 of record BJBW01005139.1, read on the forward strand.
AATGATAGGCAATGCTGATATTTTCCCATTTTTTTTCCCTTGCTTCAGAATGCTCACTAACAGAAGTAGAAAAATATTTCCCTTAATTTACCAAATTTCACTGCTGCTATTTCAAAATACTTTGATGCATTTAAGTCATAGTGCTGCAACATGACAATTAGCAGAATAATTGTGACGTTATTAAGGATCAATGGATCCATTTACTGAAAGGAAATGAGAAAATAATTCCAGTTCCTCTGATAAGGCTTTTAAAATAATAGGAAACCATTCACATAGGAATGGATTAATTTACAGCAAGAGTTTGGAAGCAATGGGATTTCTGACAAATGCTGTGCTCAGTTGAGTTTTGATTACTAATGGTTGCAATTGCTTGCAAAGAAGTGCACACCACCTTCTCAGAGATAAGAAGGAGAAAATATAGCAGGAGGGAAAAAACCAAGGGTTAATAATGCTCTTTTGAGCTGAAAGCAAAGTTATTGCTAGGAATAGCTAATTACAAAACACTCACAACACAGCTGGAGCTCCTTGGCTGACAAAGTGAAACAAAACAGTCCCAGAAGAAATAACGGGAAGAACTTCCAACAAAGATATGCCTGGAGTGAACAATCTAAGAGGAATTAAACCTACAAGGAAAGATGCTTGAATAAAAGAGGCTACTTCTTTGTGTTTCAGACTCGAGGCAGGCTCTGAAAAAGGTGTCAAGCAAGTTATGTGCTGAAGCCAGTGAGACATCTCTCGTGTCTGAACACAAGCAAATGACCTTACTGAACCAAAGTCCTAACCCCAATGCAGTGTCCCAAACGGGCTCCAGCAAACTCAGGGCCCCCGAGTGCTTTTGGGCACTCACAAGGGCACGAGAGAAATGTACCCGTGTCACAGATTCCCATGTAAAAGGACTAATGACCTACATTTAAGAAGAAAGGGATAATTGGTATTTTTATTACATTATTCTGCTAAAGAAGACGACAGCTCTTGTTGCATTTCTGAGTCTACAGGGCTTGGGCCAGTCATGAGGGACAGCCACGCTCCATTAGGCAACCCCAAACCATTACAGTTTTTGAAATGACCATAAACAGAACACCTTTGAAATTCACATATATGGCTACACAGAATTATGATGACCTTTGTCATCTGTCTCAGTAATTTTAACAAACAAGCAAATTCTATGGAAAAGAGTCTATGTTCCTATAATGTTTTCTCATGTATTGTTTAGACTATGTATTTTATGAGTTGCAACATTATTAGAGGCCTCAACAATCATTTCGTAGTCTCTGCCACATAATTGAATACAGTTTTATTATCCCAATGAGTAGGTATAAATATTTAATTCTTATGTACTGCATGGCTGAATTTTTTTCAGCCAATAAATCTTTTCATTGTTCTACTTCTGCAATATGTACTTTCAGTTGAGACACAAGTGTTTGTACAAAACACTCTCAGATACTTCATTGAAAACATTTGGCAAGCTATTTTTATTTAAAAATTTGCCTCTTCCCATATATAAGAGCAACCAAAACCGGGGGGTGCTGTTCGTGTGTTTTATCCTTTGATGAATCCAAGAAAATAGAAACTTAAATTCCACAAAGGAGGAGAGGGAATGGGGGGAGGGCAACAAAACACAGTGGAATAAATACAAACCAGTTTAACCCTGCTATTCCCATGAATCATCATCCTTTCGTTTCCCAGGTAACACTGAGCAAAAGTGAAAGTGCCACCGGAGACGAAATTTGTTCACCTTATTTCTGGGGCCAGAAACCTAATCTGGCCTAGGAAACTGAGGGCATGTAAGTGTAGCTGATGGCTACTAACAACAGGGATGCGGAGCCAACACATCCTGCTGCTGGACTGGCCCAGAGTGCTGCACGGAGGGGAGCAAACAATAAACACCTTCCCAACCCCACGCTTCCATAAAAGCTTCAATAGCATGGATAGTAAACCTCAAATGAGGTAGAGTTTCAGAACATTAACAGGGATTTTAATACGTTGAAGACTGTGTTATTTGCTTCAAGATAATGGATAATTTGGCAGAAATGACTTTCTTATGCAAAGAAACAAAAGAAATACCATGAGGGATCCCTGCAGCAAGAAATCAACATCCAGCTTCAGGTGGACATTTACCTTCATAGAGAAGTGACTTGAGAATAGGAGAGCTGGAGATTTTATTTCTAAGAAATTAAATATTCTGCATGCAAAGAAAAGGAAGCTAGAGATTTTACTCAATTTTTAAAAGCAAAACTAGCATTGTCTCCAATAAATGTTCGAGGATTCCTAATTTTAGTTAAAAAAAAAAAAAAGAAACAGTAGAAAGTTTTACAAAGTTCTATTAATTTAAGTCTGTATATAAACTGAAGAAAATCACCAGGTCTTTTGATATGCTAACAACCACATTCCCTCTGCCAGGTGCAGGTATCCACAGAGACTTAGTCCCTACTGTTATTGTTTATACAGCAAATTATTGTTCTCTTGTCCTAGGGAATATCAATGTGGGAATTCAAGGTAAAGCCTAATCTAGATGAAACTTCTCACAAAATTAACAACTCTAATTTGCTTATGTTCAAACCCAACATGGAATCAGAGTAAGTACTTTTGTAATTCAACTCAGAATTTCACAGCAGTACTTCGTGTGCTTTTTGAGTAATAGCAAAAATATGAGCTGTTTCACCTGCATTTTGGTTTTTTGGAGGTTTTTGGTTTTGTTTCATTGTGTTGTTTGGTTTTTGTATTTTTTAAATTTTCAGTCCAATACCAAAATGTAATGAATTTATTAGCCTCTTCTATGGTGAAAGATAAAAGTATGATGGCCTGCAGACACACATGACAAAATGGGGCAGGATGCTAGAAATGGCTACTCATCAGTAAAATAACCATATTGTATTTTAGGATTCTCATTTCAAACAAACGCAATAACCAATCTGCATCACTGATACTTAAAAATCTGAATAAGATTCCTAAGGACACAAACTTGTATTTCTTTTTCACTAAATTGCAAAAAACATAGCATTACAGAAGAAAAGCAGTCAAACTCAGAGCTGTAGACAGTATGAACTCCCCAGTCCAATGGATGCCTCTCCTAGTTACCTAACGCTGAAAGGTTCCCTACGCTTCAGGGTAGATCTTTATGCCCCAACTTATCCACAGTGGAGGTGGTAACAGAACATCTAAAGAACTTCAGTTTGAGGTCATACAGCATGAATCTCATATAAAAGAACAGATTATTTTTTTTTATTACAAAATGATTCTTTGTAAGTTTGTTTGACTTGGAAATTGTCTAGTTTCTACTATGCCATGCTATCTGGTATCACTGGTGTTAGTTCTATGGATTCATCTATGTGTACAGTGTTTTGCAAATGTATTTTTATTTGTGTCTCAATGGTCCACCCAAAAACTGATGAACCTTAGGCCTGCAGAACACAGAACCTCTTGAACAGATTAGCCTTCGTGAGCTAAACAACTTCAGAGACTTCTACCTTTAGATAGGCCATCTTTTAGTTAGGACAGAGAACTGCATTTTAAAACTTTGTCAGCCTAACAGCACTTTTATAGCACTCTATAGTCACTCTGTGAAATAGAACAAATAAGATAGACTACTTTTGTTTTACTTTAGCAAGGGAAAAAGAGCTGAGTAATAACTGTGTTATAATGATTATTAATGTGAGTATAAGAATACCATGAAAGCAAATGAATCAGACTTCCATCCAACTTACTATATGCTAAAACTGCTATCACTTTGTTGAATTAAGTACAGAAACAGCAATTTGTACCATCAGGAATTTGTCCAAAGCTGTACTCATAGGTTCATAAAAATTAAATGGCAACATTCAATACTTTGGATGGCACTAGCAGCCACTTGGAAAGTTATCTCCTTATACCACACATTTTTCTTCTAAATAAATGTTCAAAAGAAATGCTCACTTTTTAAGAGCTGGCTAGATGCATATTAACTCCTTCACTCTTCCCAAGACAACAAACTGTAATAATCACAGGGAATTACAAGATTGTGTTTTATCATGGTTCATCACCATGAAAAAGCTAATGTCAACAGGCCATAATAGCATTTACTCTGTCTTCTTCTCCACTTTTGTCAGCCCTTGCACTTTACTTAGCATGTATTTAAAAAACACATGAACTTAAGTCTTTGAAGGGAATACTTTCTACTTGCTCCAATAGTTACGAAAGGTTTTTCTCCTGAATGCTTAGTGTCATTTTATGGAAAATTCGGACAGATTCTACAATTTAGTATTTTTTTTCTTCCCTGTCTCCCACTCCAAATTTTTACATTACAGAAAGCTATAGACACCATTTTTCTTTACTCTCTCTTTTCAAAGGCTTGTCAACTTTAGAAAATTCTTCATTCTAAACAGCATCTTTGCTTCTGCAAAAGTATTCAAAAACCCTTCTGATCCTTAAGAAACAGTCCTGCACTCTCCTTAAAACCAAAACCAGTAGTAAAACATCCCAGTTAGGGCAAATACCTTTGCAAGGTCTTAGGTTTCTGGGTGTGAAGCCACTAACAGTGGCTAGGAGACTGAATCCAGAATTAAAAAAGACTGCTAATCTAATATAAACCACATGCACATACACATAGTTCCGATCAGTTGTTGTGAGCGTTCTTAAACTAACCTTTACAAACCTTTAAGTATTTTCAAAGTTAAAATCCACCTGAACAGAGTATTGAAATCTCCAGGCAATTTTGTTTTCAACTGAAAGCTTTTTGTTCTCCTTTTTCTCATTCTTTGTAATTTTCACCCCCCCCAACCTTGTGAAAATGAGCGATCTCCCTTGTTACATCTGTTCTTCAGCATTTGGAATGGGCAGGGACAAGAGACACCCGTGGCAAACATCTAAAGCTCGGGTCTGATCAACTGAATCAAATATATGGAAATCACTTGACACACTTTCTCTACATGTGTGCTTAAGATAACTTTAAGACAAGCATTAAAACTCATGAATATATAACTGGAACAAGTCTGTAAGCCTTCTGATGCTTACATATCTCTGCTCACAAGGTTTACTCATTTGAGAGGCTCCGCTGTGATCCTTCCAAGAAGGCAAAAAGTGTTGGAGATCAGTAAGAAAAGTTATTGACAGCTCTCCCTTTTTGAATATTCACCTATTCCCATGTGCCTGGCTTCATTCAGAGTTTGCGAAGTGGGAGAAAATTTCTCATCCTGATACACACTACTGCCAAAAGTAGACTTCCTTATCTTCCTCCTTAGCTTCCCTTTTACAACATGTTTTTTTGCTATCTCTCCCCTTTGAACATGTATTAGAAGGTTCAATTGTTAGCATAAACCAATCCTTTAATATAGGGGTAGAAACCACGTACTTCAGTTTCCTGACATTTTCTGCATTCCTGCAGTCTAGTCAACACGATGCTCTGACAGACAGGTTTGCTCTTGGAGGCTTTTGCAGCAAAAGGGTGAACAACAATCTTTCCAGCAATAAAAAGCATGCACCAGGAAATGGAGGTGGAGTAAACACCCAGAAGCCTCAGCAGATCATATAGGCACCCTCCTAAATATAAGTCAAATTTGATACAGCCTTGCTTCTCCCATCTTCTCCAACGACAATGATATTTTTAAGACACAACAAATGAGACACTGATATGCTGCTTCCCTATGCCAGCATAGCTAAAATCTGAAAAAAATAGCTTTTAATTTCATCCAGGAATAAGATTAATTATAGTTTAATGTCAGCAGATTTATAGCAACTCAGTGAAGAAAAAATGAATAAAATTTCAATAAGCAAAAGAGGACAACCACAAGCTCTTTGCTGCTTAGTCTTCTGAATAATTAAATATCAGTAGGATGTCTTTTTTTCCTCTCTAGGAGCACAATATCTACACTGCCATTCTATTCAGGTCATAATACAAACCAATCTCGCATCTTTATACACGTCTCCATGTGTATCATCACAACTGGGAGTCACTATGTTAGTTCAAGGCAAAGAGAGCTACGACAAAGAACTACTTTTGAACTAAACAGAGTATGGTGTGGGTGATGCCAACACAAAACTTACCTTCTTCTCTTATGCGTTTGTGTCTATTTCTTACTGTAATAATTAGGATAAGACAAATAAGCAATTTGCTCGTATTAGATAGACATTTACCAGAAAAAAATGTATTTGTTTACAAGGAGAAATGAAGCAGTAAAATAGCCTGTACATTTTACACCAGGGATAAACACCAAAATGGAAACTGTATGAAGACCAAATTGTTTCATAAGAAAGAGAAATTGAACAGAAATTTGAAAATAACCACTATTTGAAAACAGAAAAGGAAATTAATGAAATAACATTACACAATTGAATTTGGTTCTTTCAAAACCATCAAAAAAATAGATTGATTCCCATTTATAACGTGGATTTCCTGTAACTGTCAACACTTATTACAATTGATGTTTGCCTCTTATTCTAAGGCTGGGCTTTATGCATTTGTTGACAGTACAACATAATTGTAAAGATGTATCTTTGCACGTATGTATATGGCTGACAAACTAATGTTACAATATTTGGTGCCTCGTATTTATAAAAGCTATGAGTTGGATATCTCATCTACCAGGACCAGGATAACTCCTGCTTTCTGCATGAAGATAAGCCAGAGGCAGAAGAGCAGAACACCTAGGTCCGTTCATATCACAGCCTCTTTGTAAAACCAGAAGCCCAGGCATCAGTTCATGTGTAGCTTAACTATATTGATCTCCAAACTTTCTGCCTAATGTAATGTAAATAACAACATAAAATTAAACAGTCCATTGAGACCCAAGTGGCCAATACGTACTAAAGTTAAATAAGTTTTATTCTCAAGATAGCAATAGATACGAGAGATGAATGAACCCCAAACCAGTGTGTGACTCTCCTCAGGTAGTCTGAATGAGACACTCAATGCATCGCTGCTTCCTTATCACTAATCCCATCCTACCTGTGGAGCCAATTCCCATCACCTGCACCTTCCAAACATGATCATGATTCCTACGAACCAAGCAACTACTGCCAAGTGGAATGAGTAAGTCACAGAAGCAACTATCTTTGACAAGTACAAAATGTGATCAGGCACTAAAAGGTGGTTTTCCAAAGTGCCCCGGTCAGATTAGGTTTTCCACCTGTCCCTGAATCTCACAGCACAGTGTGGCACTTCAGCTAGTGCCACAGGTAGAAAAATTCTTCTTAACATTACAGAAACCATATTTAGTCAACAAGTGACATCCTCAATAACGAAATAATCTGTCCCTAATTTAAGAATCTACTTCAGAAACTGTTCTCTAGCTGCAAATTTCTTCCTTATAAAATTCAATACTCCAGAAAGCAACTTCTCAGTAATATTTTATCAAGTAATTTTAGTCTTGGCAACATTATATAACAAAGTCTTTTGTGGTCTTGATTTATGTACACTTTTTAGGGAACATTAGAAAGGCAGATTTTTACACTTTGAAAAAAGACTTTAAATCATCTTAGACCTAAACACAGAAGTATTAGAAAAATCAAGGCATATCCAGGGAGTTCAATAAGCCATATACAGTCTTTTGGCATAAACATGACAAAAATTTTTACTTTAAAGCTAACAAAACCCAAACAAAACCAGCAACTAGCTTTCATCCCACCAGTGCTTACTGAAAAAAAAAGAAAAAGAAAAGAGAAACAAAGCCCCAAACCAAAATCATCACTGACTACCTCAAAATTCCTTTAAGCAATCTTCCCTTTACCCTCATTTCTCAAAAGCTGAATTCAAGACATAATGCAAAGAATCAGTCTGATGCACTTCAGTGTACCATCTAAAATCTAATAGTGTGAGACACTACCATCTATAAACTGTCCAGAAACTATAAAAATTGTAAACTTAAATGTAGGATCAGACTAAATGTATAATGGTTTGAATAAGGACATACCAAGTATATCAAATACTCCCTAATTCACCATTGCTTATCCACGTCTCTAGCTCAAGATAACCTCAATTAGTTTAAAAAAAGCTAAACAAACAGTAGCAGTGCATTTACCATCTGTTACCAAGGTAAATTAACCAAAAGGACAAAGTCCTAGACATACCCTTTTAGCATGACTTCATTGCATTACCAAGTAGAATCTGTGTGTAAAATCTTGTTTAGAACTAGTTCACAATTTCTTAGGTCAGAAAAATACCATTAGATAATCCAGTTTGATCACTCATACACCAAAGACAAACAGATAAGCTTACTTTTTTTTTATATTATTATTAATTTACTTTACTGTCATATCTTCTGCAGTGCGCTTCTGCCCCCAGGTTCTGTAAAGATTGGACTGCAACAGCAGGAAGATTTATGTTACAGTCTCTCACTGCCTACAATGTTTGCTTGATCAACTTCCCCACTGATACGAAGCTGCTGGTAACACTAAATATCCTGGTAGTCTCTCTTCAGATGGAAGAGGGCTGTATCTAACACATTTTAAAGCAAGAAGCAAACTGCACGGCATAATCAGTAGAGTTTGTTTCACAGTTTTGCTTAATATGGCAAAAACTAAATTTCAACTTGGCCTTGGCCCTGCAGTTTTTGTTCTCATGTATAAAAAAAAGAAATACTAATTTCATTCTGAAGTGAATTCTTGGTTTGCTCTCTCTTTGATGCACACATTGTTAATTTGGTGAAGACCCACTGCATAAATGAGAATTAATTATTAAGGGTCTTTCTGCTGTGACAGTGTAAAGTGGAAGAATTATTTTACAAATGATCAAGATATTTTTACAGTATTGCAAAACTAAAGACTGGGACTATATTTGACCTCCCGGATTCCTTTGTATGTACTGTTTATGAAAAACAGAGGAGAGACTACAAGTTTTTGTTTTTTTTTAAATAACTGGTAAATGCAGAAATTCTCAGTGCTGTAAATATTGTGGGGAAAAACACAATTCAGGTAATTTTTTATAGCAAAGTGTACATATTGGCTACAAGCCATTTTCAGAAGCTGTCCTTATCAATATATCACACTTAGATGCTGGAATTCTTACAGCTAGATATTTATGAAAGCAATTTAAAGAGTGCCTTTAATAATAACATTAAGTGAAGATTTTATACTGGTAGAAGTACACCTTTTAGCTAACTGCATTTGTCACAGGAATAACACAGTGATTTAACATAATCAGCTTTAAATTACAGTGTTCCCACAGTATATGTAGATAAACCAGGACTATTAATTCAGATTTTCTCAAGTACAAGATACCTGCATTTGGTTAAGGGAAAAAAAAAGGGGGGGGGGGGGGGGGGGGGGGGGGGGTGGGCGGGGGGGGGGGGGGGGGGAAGTCTAATGAGTTATTAAAATAATCTTTCCCCAATTCAGCAATATAAAATTATGCAGTTAAAAATACCTTATCACAGATCTGAAATGAACCTTTAATATACACAGCAAAATATCCATGTCTGCAGTAATGATCTATTTGATGGATATTGCATCTACTCGTATCAATTACATCATTAATAAGGTTTTCTATAAGCCTGTTCTGTTAATTTAGAAATACCAGGTAATATATTGGCGACTTTCTTCCTTTAGCTGTTTGTCATTTAGAAAGCAAAATACATTATTCTGAAAATCTTAAATTCTAAATAAAAGCGAACATTCATTTTAGATTTTCAAATGTCTGTCAACACAGGCCCAGTATATCCAAAAAACAACAACAACAACAACAAAATCTATTTTTTGCATTTTAATACTAACAGAATACTGAGAACTATAGCTGTGACTTTGGGGAGATAGACCTTACTGATGTTCTGCTGAAATATTTTGGTTTCCAGAAATCACCTGGGACATCTTGTGCCTACCCTCGTAAGAATTATCAGCTCATGCCTAAGGAACTAGAGCTGTGACAAAGGGTAGAATCAGAGATCAAGCCTCCTTCTTCAGAAGGCTAACCCCAAGGCTAGCAAAAGAACCCTGTAGTCTTTTGCACCTCTCAGTATTTTGGAAAACACATAAATTAACTTAAACCACTTCTATTTATCCTAAATCCTTAACCTTACAGTAATTTTTAGACATGGAATCAGCATTTGCATTTAACAGCACTTGTTTTGATGTCAAGTTTAAGAATTCAAAGACATAAAATTCAGACTATTAAAATAAGGAAATAATTAACTTGACTTCTACCATTCAGTTTTAAAATCTTAAATAAGATTATCCAAATGAGAAAGATATTCCAGAGACCTTGCTGGACAGGCTGCAGGATGTAGCAGCAAGACTTCAAGATATAAACTAACCCTTCTGAAACCTGAATGCGATATTCAAGGTTGTCAAACGTAACTGAGAGAGAATTAGGTAAAATTAAGATCCTAAAAGCACACAGAGATCACAAAGTGAAGCAGCAGCATCTGCAGAGGTAACCACCTTCAGTCAGGAAAATCCTGACACTCCTCCAGGCAGGAGGGAGTGCAAACAGTGCAGGGACTTGCTAGGAAAAGTCTTGGGAAGACAGAGCAAAAACATTGCACACTCATAGATCTTGTGATTTCCTTCCTCAAAGTAAACAATAATCCCACTAAAAAAAAGGCCAATTTCTGCAAGTCAACAACTGGCCTGTTCTTCCACACGGCTTGGGAGGCAAGAGAACTTTGTACCTGCCACTGGAAAGGCACAACAAAACATGCCACACGCCTGGCATTTTGATTGTTGCATTTCCAAGAACTATTTCTCTTGTTCATATATAATTTCTTTCAAACTAAAAGCATTCTCAAATTTATGTTGCGACATATAGGATTTTCCCCAGCTACAGACTCATTAATATGTTTTTGTAAATGCAGCTGCCGTGCAGCCTGATGGGCTGTAGCCTTCTTTCAGAGTGATTATTTCTATGCCCCCTGATCCAACTATCCTCAGCCATCCTGGGGACCAGTGGCTTTTTAACCTATCTTGATTATGACGTTAAATGACCTATTATTACCAAGTGGCAACCCAGGAGCTGTAGAGAGAATTAAAAAAATAAACGTGTGTGTCTCATCAGATGATCAATAACAGCTGCATCAAATCACTCATTTTTAAAGCATTTTTATTCCATTTGGGTTATTTCAGAGTCTACTTTGCTGGAGAAAAATGTGTATCATTCAGGGATATGAGAAAGACATAAATACCCACATACACAACAAACACTCACTTTTTTTCTTTCATTTTGAAGTAGCTACTACTATGGTTTTATAGTCAGAAATTTAGTAATGCTCATTAAATCTGCCTTTCTACTATCTGAACACATCCTGGGTGCTTTCTTTTACCATTCTTGAATTTTAATTTTTATGTTTTGAAGAATGATATGCTTAATTATTGAGAGGACCACAAGATCCTTCTGCTTAAACATTTAACATTTTCAAACATTAAATCTTTTATTTGGACCGTGAGATGCACTAAATTTGTGGAATATATGAAATATTAAAATGCTTAACTACATTACTGGATACGTAGCTTTCATATATCCCAAAAGTGTCAAAATACAGAATTTTTAATTTTTTTTTAGTTTTGAGAAGCCATCACTAAACTGATGGTCTTGGTTTTTTTTACCTTAACTGAACTAGCATTGTCTGCTAAAAGAGAGCAGTCAGTAGCCCCAAAGTGACTATATACTCACAACATCCATATTTAATAAGATGCTATAGCAGAAATATTGCATGCATTCTGTACTTCTATAGGAAAGCAATATTCATTATTTTACAGATTATTCTTTAATAAATATTTCAGAAACTCGAAGTGGAAAAAAATTAGAATAGCATATACTGTGTTCTTGATAGTTTAAAAGCACTTTTGTTTTCTGACCTGTGATGAACCCTTATGTTATTTTCATTTTTGATGCATTTTAATGCCATTATGGGTTTGAAATTCATCTTTTGATCACTTTGAGGGATGAAGATATTTGATGTATTGTTAGTGTGCCCAAACAAGTTAAAAGTCATCTTCCATTAGCATGTACAGATAGCTGACCCTTTTTTATCATTATTGTTCCAGGTACTTCAGATCTCTCTGTGTAAATATGACAATTTACTGAATGGAACAAGAACAAATTGCCAAATATGCTCACAAATCTCCCCTTCTGAAAGCCAAGGAAACTGACTGCTGGGCTGTCATTGTTCTCACTTGCATATGGTGATGTCAAAAGCAAAGAGCTATCTGAGAAACAAAAAACCCAACATTATCCCTCCAAGTAGTGTGTTTTTTCAGCTGATTTGTGTAGCTGTGTGACTACCATTAAATTAATCCTAACAGATAGTGGGCTGAGAAAGCACAGTTGCTCTTTAGTTCAACTGTAACTGAAAGTTAAGATCCAGAGGAAAGCTATGTGTAAGTGTGGGCAGGGACTCGTGTCCCATGGACAGGATGGGAATGTGCCATCAAGTCTGGAGGGCTTCTAAGACTTCTAACCCCCTTGGCTGAGAGAAGCAGGCTGTAATGGGGAAGGTGTGCTGGTGTAAGGGGGTGCATGAATTTTCTGACATTAATTATAGAAAAATGTTTTAAGATTTGCAGGTGTTTATTAATGTTTTGTAAGTTATTATTGTTCTGGTACTGATATTGATCTTGGGTTTTATAGTTCACTGATTGTCAGCTAATTATGTTTTGTTAAATCAATAAACAGCTTTGAATCTATTTTATTTAAAACATATGAATTGAGCTATTTTTTGGTAAGTTTGTGTGTTCACAGCTGTACACATGTACTAGGGAGGGGTATGAGAGCATCTTTAATATGTTGGTGGAATAGGCAGAGCAGAAGAGAAGTCCCCTATCCTTACAGTTCTGCTAATTCTGTATTTTGTTTCAATAAGTTCTCTCTTTTGGTGCTACCCATCTTAGAAATTAAAATAAGAACTGAAGAGTACTCCAGCTGTGGCCTCAGCAGTGCTGAGTAGATAGAAAAGATCCCCTCCCTCAGCCCAGTACCATTAGCCTTCTATGTGGCAAGGGCACACTGCTGGCTCATGCTCCACTTGGTGTCCACCAGGACTCCCAGGGCCTTTTCTGCAAAGCTGCTTTCCACTCATCACTGTCCCCCAGGTGTGGCTGTTCACACAGTTTTCAAGCCATACAAAGTACAAAGGAGATCTTAGTCTGTAATACCTTTGAAGATAGCACCGTGGTAGATGCTCTCCCAAAGGCAAATGAAAGAGAAAACTGTAATCATTGAGAACCGATGAATATCTTAAAAGATCAAAATAGAGAGGGTTTAATTTTTTTTTTTTCCAAGTGAAGAATAATAAGGTATAAGATCTTGGGATTGGAAAGGTCACAATATTATTGCAGTTTTGCTAAGAAAAGCATAAAAAATTGTCTGGTTAAAACTGCAGACAAAATTGCAGAAGTGGATAGAATGTATTGCTTTGGACATTGGAACAGAGCAGAAATACCAAGGTCACTATTTCCATTTTATAAGTTCCAAACAGTCTGCTGTTGAAGCAGGAAGAAATTTGATTTCAGATTCCTTCTAAAAGATTAAATAATTAGTTATAAAAAAAGAGTTACATCTGAAGCAGGACCAGATCCTGGGACTCCAAAAGAATATTCAGTCTCTTAAGGGAGAAACACATCAAAGCCCAATGGCCAGAACCAGTCTCTGGGGGAAGAAAATAAAATCCATCTTCTTAGAATCAAAACACCTTGAAGTAGCTTACCTTCAGGAAAGAGAGAGAGTTTGTCTCCAGCCCTTGAGGCCCATCAAACAGAAATATGTGTTTTGTCCACGTGAAAAGTGTTTTGGAACATAAACTATTTCAGGCCATTAAAGAACCAAACCCAACGCAACCCTGCCATGGCACTGTACTCCAAACCAGTTTCACATGTGATGACAAAAGTGTTTTGGAATCACATCATTGTCTCCCTTAATATGTGAACGAGTAGACAGGGCTGTTGGACAGCAGTGACAGAGAAGGGAGAAAATGAAAACACTGAATATGTGCTCTCATTTTAATGAGTTGTTAATTCATATCTCCTAGCCAAGGCCTTTTATTAGAGACTGTAAATCTCAGACAGACAAGGAATCATGAGATTTTGAAATTGCCTTGTAAATTAGTTACTGGTAATGAAACCATTTAGTTTTTGAAGGGATGGAATTGTAAAGGCTTTCCACATTGAAATAATTATTGAACATTACTGAACCAAATAATTAAACTGCGCTGTATAAAAACTCCCGTAATAATATTCACACAATTTCCTTTTCTTCCATTTAAAAATTCTACATTATGAGACTTGTTATTGATATGTGAAGGTAAAAATATGACTGTCACAGCCAATATTATGTTCATTGTTTTAAGCAATATAAAAGATCTAGTACATGATGTATATGATTCAAGAGCGATTCATCTTCACTGTGTAATCTACCAAGACACTTAGATTTCAGAGATTTTAAAAACATACCTAGATTAAAGGGGTATTTTAAAAACATTAAGATAGTCACGGATTTTAAATTAAACTTTGAATGGTTAAAATAATAAAAATTCAAAGTCATGTTGGATGTTTTATCAGTGTCATCTCAAATTAGACTTTAGGTTCCAAATAACGTTTTCCTTATCTGTGCTGATGACAGGGGACCATAAACATACAGCTTAATGTGGAAAATAAGATATTCTATCCTCATTTGTTTCTTTACTGCTGTTTGAAAAAAAAGGAGACAGGGAGAGGTGCTTTACTTTAGAATGAAATAGATTTTGTTCTTTATGATGATGCTTTTTGTTGAAAAAGAAAAAAGTACTATGTTTTACCTGTAAAAGACTTCCCATGCTGATCTCAAAACTTTAGTTTGAACCTTAGTTTCCAACCACATTGCTGATACCTACTTGTTGCTATGCTATGGGAGAACACTGTACAGATCCGAACTATGGCCAGATTAGTTTTTTCTGGAGACTTAAATTTCTATATTGAAAAATCTAAAAAGAGTTATAGAAATGCTCAGAATTCACAGTATCTTAAATCTCTAAGCTCAAAAGATTCAAAAGATTGCTGAATATGAAACCCCCAGTTTTTTACATTCACTTCCTAAATACATAAATTGGACACAAAAGCCTATTTCCTATCCCCCCTGTCCAACTTGGGGTGGGGGAAGAACTTGGAATGAAGAAATGAAGTTGAGCCTGGTAAGACAGAGGGTTGGGGCGAGGTATTTTTATTTTTGTCTTTGTTTCTCCCCATCCAATTGCATTTTTACTTGGTGATAAATGTAATTGATCAAATAATAGAACAGTTTGGATTGGAAGGGTCCTTAAGGATCATCTAGTTCCAGCTCCCTGGCCATAGGCAGGGATACTTCCAACTAGATGAGGCTGCTCAAAGCCCCATCCATCCTTGAGGTCTTGGACACCTCCAGGGATAAATTCCATTACATGTATTCAATTGTCCTATGTGTGAATACTGATTTTGCATATAATAGGAGAGTCATAAAACTAACAATGATAAGACACGTGCAGATCCTAAATTCAAATGACATGAGAAAGATCATGGAGAAAAAAATGCCATTTAAGTTTGATGTTTTATTCTTCAAATCCTCTTTTTAAGTGAAGAAAAGAAAAACAAATAAAATATCTGTATTGAAAGAATCTAATTTTAGACAGTTTTGCACTAACACTCCTGGGGAAAAATACATCTTTTCTGTCTGTATACAAAGCCATTTCTTCACTCTAAAAGCGTAACGAAAGCAGCTATCCTAACACAAGAACCCCCTCTCATCCTGTGAAATCCCTAACAAAAATAATCCTCCCCCCCTAATATTTGAAAATAGCTTTTTGAGTATATAATAATACTCTAGTGAATTCCTGACACAGAAGCATGGCAAGGATTTCCCCATCTGTTAGCATGAGATAAATTCTGATTTGATGTGATAAGAGATTTTCTCCTCTTCATAAAACAGAGGTTAGTACTGTATTCTCAGCTTGAAACATAATTTCTACACGTGAATTGCCAGGAATATTATTTACCTGTTTTCAGAGCCTCTGATCTGGAAGCTGACATATATATATATATGGAGAGACTACAATAAACAAATATGGAATAACTACAATAAATAAATAATTTCTCTAGGTTAGAAAAGCAATTCTGAAGGAGATTAAGTAATACACAATTCTAGTTGAAGAATATGAAAAGTAATTTTTGTCATTTCATTCATTTACTTTTACAGAAATTTTTCAGTGAAGGTTTATGGTGAGTCCATGTTACAGTCTTTTACTCAGCTGAGTGTGAGGATTTGGTCAGACCCTACTGAAAATGCAACCTCTCTGTCTGGGTAGGTTAATTCTACTCAGTAATATAACAGAACTTGATCTTGAATCACTCGTTCGCAATTTTCAAGTACATTTACTATAAGATGAATAATTAATTTACTAACAGATTTATTTTATGTTTAATTTTATTATAAATTACTGGGTATATAAATCTATTCTGTCAAAAGTGATCTTTATTTACTGCAAATTCCAAAATTATTTAAAATTATATATACTCATCCATATTAAACATTTTGCGTTCAGACTTTTCAAAAGCAGAGTAAGCATTTCTCTGTGAAGATAGACAGACTAGAGTTTTACATTAGTAAAATTAACTGTACATGTTTATAACTTTGTAACATAAACCCATCTTGTAGAAACTGTATATATGGAACACTCAAAGTAGCACAAAGGTCTTAATCCTTCTGTTTATGGATTAGAAAATCCAAGAACAGAATTATAAGGTTTAATAGCATATCTTTTCTTATATTATTAATTAGAGGCCAAGACTGAAAAGGCTTGATTCCATCAAAAACATAAATAAAAGTTTGTTGAAGAACCTTTGACACCTTTGCTCTATAGTCACAATCCAATTAGGAAAATGAAGCTGTTCTCGTGACAAAGGTGACTTTTAAGAGTATCACAGCCTACAAGTGCAAGCTTAGCATTTACTTTATCTCTCTTCAAATAACAGCTTTGTCAATAGCATAAGCAGCCAGTGTCCAATAACACAGAGAAGGGAACTGTCAGGTGCGATTTCATCACTGTTTGGATAATCCCAGGAAGCCCACGGTCTCTTAACAGAATCAATAGGCAGCTAATGAGCACTTCAAGTCATGAAGGGTTTGAGCCAGGTAGAGAAACCCACCAAGGAAAGTACTTCAGCACCTGAATAAAACTGAAACATATGCTGAAGTCTTATTTGTCATATGGGGATATGAATGCAGGCTCAATGCTGCATGATTTTCTGCATAAGCAATGCCTAAATATAATTCTAAATTCTGAACTACAAGCTGTTTACTGTGCTTAGCTCAGAAAGTGTTTCAAGTAGGGTATACTTTATTTGAAATTGGAAATTCCCACTGAAGCTCTGTCCGCTTCCAAATAGTACAGAAAACTGATGGAAGCTAAAGGATACTCCTACTAAATGTGAATTTAAATTGTCAATTAATATCTCATAATTATTTGATACTAGATCATAACTTGGTTCAGTTAAAAAAATTATTCTGTAAAATCAGAATAGTACCCCTGGTATCTTAGGGTATCATAGTTTTTTTTGCCTAAAAGATTTCTGTACCAGAAGTGTTTGCAAGTTGAAAGTTGTTTTTTTTTAGCTTCGAGCTCAATCTCAACATGGGATTTGAAAGTCAAATTGGTTTCTTCTCCTTGCCATCACTGATTGTAGTAAAGATTTTTTTCCTAAGCTGGGTTTGATCCCTGGTGTAACCTCATTTCTTCAACTAAACTCTCAGATAAATTAGTACAGAGTTATTTCCTTTAATGGGCTTGCTTTTATGCAATTAACTAGACCACAGAAAGAGTGTGTAAGCCAGATAAAATAAAAATCTACCAATATAAACAATCAAGTATTGAACTAAGCTTGAAAGAAAAATGGTGGATTATCTGCTTTTGCTATTTTCAAATAAAAGTATGATGCCCTTCTGGAATATTTCTGTTATGCAAACTTAGATTATTGCAGCATACATGGCAGTAACAAAACCAAGTGGGGTGATTATTATTTACTTGAGATTATACCTGCATATTAAATTAACAGAATTTCTTTTTGATAAATGTAGGATCTAATCGAGTAATTTCTTTAGAGATTATTTCTTTTCTTTGTTCCTAATTTATAAGACAGACAGGCAGTCTTGCTTCTTGAAACACAGTAGAAAACAGTTTCTTTGTTTGTTCTCTAAGTCATTTTCTGCCCTCACAGCACTTAAGCCAGGAAATGTTCTTAATTTTTTTTTCTTTGCCTTAATCTTATGTCTGTGTACTTATCCTTGAGGGGTTCCCTCATATTTTGAGTACTAATTTTGTATAAATATGTGCTGCTTCAGTTTTTTTCAAAGTAACTTTTCATTGATGGGTTATATACTGGCTATCCATACCATCCTACATTTATGCTTTGTCATGTATGCTCTGTCAAAAGCAAGCATGAGGCTGAAATAAAAACAGAAAGCCATTACGAATCAATATCAAGGTTCATCATTAACTTGGTAAAAATGTAGTTGTTTCATTGGGTCTGACTCAGATCAAACCCATAATTCCTACTCATCCAGCTACGTTCCACATCCTTCATCAGGGACTCACATTGCAGGAGGGTTATCAGACCACTGTCTTTGTTAAGCAAAATTTTTTCCAGTTATTCAAAATAAATTAGTTTGTTAGCAAAGAGATCTTGTATGTGTGAGTGCGCATATGCACATGATGAAGAAAGACAAAAAAAAATCAAAAACCTGTAAAAGCATAACAATGGAATAAGAAAGTGGAGTTCTACATAAATACCAGTAAGAAGTATTTATGGACCATATACCTCATACAGAATTTAAGAGGTATTGCCATGACTGCTTCCTCCAGAACGTCACTGGTATTCCCAGTATTGTTCTGGACGCTCGAGCTGACTGTAGTGAACTAACACAGGTATAAAGGGCAACGAAAATCAGCTCATCATGTATTAACTTCAGAAAAAAGTTTTCCAACCTTGCTAATTCTCAAACTGTTATAAACAGAAGATTACAGAGGAGCACAAGGTAACCTCAGTGACATAAGCTCATTGTCGTGGTTTTGATCGAATTGACCAACCAGAACGACAGATGGATGGCCTGTCCCTCCCCCTGCTAAGGAAAAGAGAGGAGAGGAAAAGGGAGAAAAAAAACAACTTAGGAGTTTAGAAAAAAACTAAACTACTTTAATGAAAATATAAAAAAAAAAAAAAAAAACCATAAAAAAAAAAAAAAAAAAAAAAAAAAAAAAAAAAAGAAGAAAAGAAAAGAAAAAAAAAAAAAAGAGAAAAAAAAAATCCAGAATCAGGAATGCTCAGACCGGGATCAAAGGCAGACGAACAGACAGGGTCCTCCTTGGACGTTGGCCATTGGAGGAAGAAGAATTGATCCTTTGATCCCTCAGATTTTATACTGAGCATGACATGGATGGGATGGAATACCCTGTTGGTCAGTATTGAGTCATCTGTCCTGTCTATAGGTGCGACCCCTCAACACTTTTCTGCTTCCAACCCTACAATGGGACAAATAACAAATTTGCCTGACCTTGGTTGTTATAGCAATAAGCATAAGCAAGGGCCTCCCTGCACCATTCCTTGGTATAATCAGGTCTTATCACTGTCAGAGTGAGCAGTTTCTGAACAATATGCTGTTAATTTCAGAGTTTAGTTAGTTAGAAGGGGCCCAACTGAAAAAGTAAAATGACTGAACAAAAAATTACTTCTGTTTTATCTCAAACCAGGACACTCATGAATTCTCATTCTATACACCAACTATTTGGACACTGTTTTCTCACTCTTCACACTATCAGAGGTATGATTTCTTCTACATCTACTTGCTTTTTCCTTACATTCATGCAGAAGACCATCTCCTACTATGAACTAAGAAAAGAAAGCGGCCATGGCATGAATGTTCCAGCTTTCATGCACTGGCAAGCTATCATTTTTGTGAAATAAGAGGAAACTGCAAAATATGCCAAAGAAACTCTAATGGCTTAAAATTTATTAGGCTTTACCAGAAAGTCCATCATCAGTGGCTATTCATTTATCATAATGAACACTAATCTTATCTATCAGCTGTATTTTGCAAAAAATAAATGCTGCTGCAAAACAAAACAGTACAAATTGCATTCTGTGTTCCTTTACTTGCAAAGGTCTTGTGAAGTGTATATTTCATTTGATAAGGTTAATGAGAGGCAAATATTTACCCTATTTTATTTTGTTAGTCTCCAGAGAGCTATCAAAGAGAGCCTTCGTGCTTAAGACCTTTCCTTTGGAGTTCTCTACATTAGACTGTATTTTTACATATCAAGATCTATGAGATGACTACTGGTACCAGGGACTTTAATTCCATTAATACCTGATGGATGCTGCATCAGCTTGTTACCACTGAGCCGTGCTGCACCTCACTACTCTACCAGAAACTTGTCAGCTCCAAAGGCAATCTGGACACCACCAATGAGTAACAGCAACAGTTGTCAATTCTACTGAGTGACAGAGCTTCAATAGCTCAGTAACAAACTATAGACACCATTTATTCAATTATAGATACCTCAGAAAAGGACTGGTTTTTAATGAAATTGTGAGACAAAGGCATTTTAAGTTTGGGAGTTTGCTAGAATGCTGGTGTTACGCAAGTCTACCTGGGAATGGTATGTTTTCTGAATGTATTTTGAATAACGATTCCCACCTCTGTCAGTCACCAACCACAGAACCTCTTCAGCATTTATTTTTTCAAAGACTCAATTGCAAAAATTCTCACTGCTTCTTCCCTTTCAATTCACAAGTAAAACTGGAAAAGATGAATGATTAAACAACACAATGTCAGGAAACAATGTTAAAAATGACAACTTTACAGTTTGTGATTTTCTGTTAAATAACGAAAGACAAGTATTATCTATGAGACAAATGGATGCAGGACTTGGGTTGGGGTTTCACTCTTAAAAGGCTTTACAAACAGAGATCAAAAGAATCTGAAGAGTCATAAATCGTTAAAACATGTCAACATCCAACCTAATTTAATGTCAGTTCTTTGTAGACAACAATCAAGCATCATTTCTCAAAATATTAATTAAATTATATCAAAATATCTCTTCTGGTATATTTTTAGTTCAAAACTACTGAAGTCTTGAAAGACTACTCAAGTTATTCAGATGATATGATCTGGGAATCCAAAATTTAATATTCAAAATTACACCCAACTGTTTCAATGGTATGTTCAGAGAAAGTGGTGGTTCCCTTCAACTAAGCTGGAAGGTGACTCGATCAGAAGGCACTGTGAAATTCTCTGGTATTAAGCAAATTGTAGATTTAAGGCTCCAACTGCTTTTTGTGTAAAAAAGCGTTTCCCCAGCTTACAAAAGAACTGTATCAGTACTGGAAAACAATCTCAGATCTCATGAAATCAGCATCTCAACCACAAGATCTCATTTCCTTTTCTTTCAAGTTCAAGAATCAGTTCAAATGAATTGATTCACTTTTGGAGCTTTTCCCTGCAATCAGGCTGTGGGAGTTTTTTTAAAGAATTTCATAAAATCCCAAGAATAGAAACCTTATTTATATATATATAAAATAATCACATCACATGTCAATTTATCAATTCTCCAGCAAATGGAGGCACTGAAGACACAATGTCATATACCAAACTCTAATGCAAATCTCAATATTTACAGAGGAATCCATGATTAATGCTCAGATGCACACAGTTTTACTTATTTATCATTCTCTTTAGAAACATTATACAACTGTAAATGTGGTAATTTCTGCTGGCAATAAATACTTCCCGTGTTATTTGTGTACCATTAGCCTTTATCTTGATGATTAACAGAGACTTACTAGCTTTTGGAAAGTTAGCAAACACCAATGTTAACTGGGAAGGTACTGTCAGGGCAAGAAGCAAATGACCTGACTGCTAAAAAAAACCTCACAAAAAATCCACAAAACAAACAAAAAAACTCCCCTAAAACCTATACAGAAAGTAAATACATAAGAATACATAAGAATATTTTTAAATTCAGAAAACATACATGCATTAAAGTCTTGGTGTTGATACAACTAATATGACTCTTTAGACATATATACAACCAATTTTCAGGTTATTAAATAGAGGAAGAATACTTCAATGTATTATTCCAGGAATATTATCTAATATAATTATAGATTTTATCAACGCAATGCTTAGTCTTCAAGAATGTGCCGATGAAAAAAGGCATCTTAAACTCTGTTTAAGACAGAACTTCTAATGGCTTCACAGGTGTTTGTGTATTTCTAAGAAAACAATTTTGCAAACTAGGTGGTCACACATTTTCAAAATGTATGAAACAGTGAAACATTATTGCATCCAATTCTACCAACTTACATTTATGTGAGCCTAATACTTAGAATGCACACTTTCCATACACTGAAGGAGAAATGGAAAAGAAAATAAGACATCTGTACAAAAAAATTGTCAAAAGCATTTGATCGGCAACAAACCAAGGCATTATAACATGACATTATAACAATATTTTTCACCTCAGATTTTGACCAACGAAAGGGAAGTGCAGCCATGAACCTGTTCAGCCTATGAATTGGTCACTAGCACAGACTGGCAATTATGTTCTTCCATATACTTAGGCTTCAACTTTCCAGCAATGTGAGAGCATAAATCATGCTCCTAATGCAATTTTTTGAAACACATTAAATTCTTTTTGTTTTCTCAGTTCTTAAGCAACTCCTGCTTCTAGTGCCGTACCACTGTCCTTGCTTCCAGGTACACCTTTAATTTCTCCATACCAGCAAATATACCTTTCCCAGTTTATGTTTTTCATCTAGCAAAAACGAAATCAAACCATTTTTGGCTTTTACTCTTTCATTTGCCTTTCATATATATGAACCCGAGCATCTCCTGACGCTGAATTGCCTTTTCATCAATTCCATCGCAGAATTGCCTATACTGAAATATTTCATGTGATCAACAGACAGGAGAAATTTAAGAAAACTTCAACACCTTTTGCCAGTATTAATTTGCTCTCAGGACAAATTTGAATTCAGTCCAAGGAAATGTAGATAGATGATTTTTGGCATAGATAAATTAAAAGAAAAAACAAAACACAAAGCAAATCATGATGGTCAGTAAGGTCACTTGCTGTGGATAATGTAGTTCTTCACAATTGATGTTTGCAATATATTGGCAGAAGGATATTTTTAGCAAAGACTTAATTCGTGTTTTCAATATATTCAATACCCAGTGCCTTCTCATTCTATGCTTCTACAGGTCACTTTATTTCTGGAAAGACAAAACCTTTAGAGTTATTAATAAAACATGGGGGGGAAAGGAACAAAATAAATGCCTAAAATATAAGTTTCACAAGCAGCAAATTTCTCAAGTGGAGTAAAGTTAAATCTAGATAATTATATTAGAATATAGCATCACTGGCAATCGAATTCCACCATATATATCCCCAAATCAGCCAATATATTTCTTCCAGAGAAGATAGTTCCACTTTCTCAATTGCATCATTACAGCTGTATTCACAACTTCAAACAAATGCTAGCATGTCAAACTTGCTTCATGCAGGAATTCATTCACATGTAAAGTTGTAATGATGATATATAAACTCAGATACTCACGGGTACATACACACACACATATTTTTACACTAGCATAAGTTACTGTCAGGGTATGCATGTTATCGGTTATTCTGCCTTTACAATACATTGACTCATGATACATGACAGTGGGTTTTATGCAAGTATGAATAATTCAGAAAACAAATGGATTAGACTTTATAATTTAAAAAGTTGGTGAGCAACCATGAAGTTTTCAATAAACTCTATTGTTCTCTATGTGATAGGTATCAGCCACACACACTATATATATCTGCAGAGACTATACACATTTTTATGCACACTAACATATGCAACTGTTTGCATATATACATACACGTATTTCCTCATAACCATATTTTCATCTTGAAGTTTATCTTGAATCCAGTACAGAAACAAAATGTACAGAAAAATTATCTTTTAAAACATTAGCAAAGTGAAAATCCTTAATCGTCTCTTAGGCAACTTTGGACAATACCTTCTATATTTAGTGACGAAATGTTGGGGGGAGGTGTTAAAGATTACAGGCTCTTTTAGAAATAAAGAGAAATGAATAGATTTTAAAATATTTTCATTTACATATTTGGTTTTTAAACACTGATTTTTCACCATCAGAGGAAGCAGACAGAGACATTTTAAAATCTAATTCCATTAAAAATAGATGTAATATTTGATTTTCAAAATATACCTAAGAAATCAGCTGTTAAAATCGATACTAAAGTTCAATGCTAATTTCCACAAATAAAAGATACTATAATTACAGTTTATATATAATAATTTCACACCTGCAATACAGGCAACTAATAAGAAAACTCCTCATGTGGGAATAGGAGGTGGAGCATAAGGAGAGCAAATTCACAAAATACACTTGTAAAAATCTCTGATACCTGGCAAATCAAATGCATTTGCCAGGATACAAAGCAATATAAAACTTCCCTGCAAGGTTGTCTCGTGGCTCTATGAAAAGGCCTTTCCCTCCATGTTAACTGTCTCATGGTAGTTTCTTAACTTCATTTGAATCAAAAAGGGGGAAAGTGAAATAGTATCCCAACAGTTGAAGCAAAGTAAGCATATCGAAATACATGCAATGGGCTTATTAGTTCAGTTTTGACAGGTTGCTAAACGGTAACTCAGAGTGAAGAGCTGAAAACACTCCACAATTAATTACCTCGATATGCACTGCTAGAGCTGGAGTCTCTGAAAGAAGTGCTGACAGTACAAAATTCGCATTCCAGTGCTCCTCCCGCCTCTCCCAATTTACAGGAGAATAGGAAATCATGAACAATTGATACACTCTGTTAGCTCCTATCATGGAGGGTGAGCTCACATGTAGCCTTAGGGGTATCTTACACAGTTTAACGCTGAAAATAAAAGGTAATGTTCTTGGCAAAGAGCTGGGGGGATTAAATTTGGAAGGCTTGAAGCAGCTTTGAATTGTAGTCAATAAAAAAGAACCAAATAGTAATTTTGTAATTTAACTGTGCTGGTTATGCCCAATGAGTCAGACACTTGTGAAATAAAGCGTGTAAATAGAAAAACGGCTTAACTCTTTCTGCAGTGGCAGTGTATTTTCTCCCTTCTTTTTCCTTCCTTCCTTTCTTCCCTTATTGTTTTTTTGTTTCAATAATACTACATGGTTACTTTCTGCAGCTTACTCTCTTGGGACAACTCATCATTCAAAGAGGAATGATGCCTTTTTGAAGTAGCTTTTTTTAATTTGTTCTGTGCTGTGGACAACGACGACCGTGCCAACAGAGCTTGTAAAGATAAATGCTAGCGACTGTTCCAAGCAAATTAAACGGGTGGCTCAGGATTATATGTCGGTCCCATGGGAAACTCTACACTCAAGGTGACTCCCTTTTGAACACAGTGTCTCCCCTACACCATCGCCTGTGCAGCCCACCATTTTGATACTTATATCAAATAAAAAAATAAGTAACATTCCGCATAATGCGATGCTCACCTTCCCCTGATTCTGATCAGCTTTAGAGGTGAAACGGACAACGGCCCCTACTAATCCCTCCAATTCTTTGGCAATTCTTCTCCTGCTGCCAAACCTCACAGCTCTGGCACTCCAAAGAGATCGCCTTCATGTTAAATAGGTGAAGCAAAATTATGTTCTGAAGTCCAAAATCACCTTGTGCCTGCAGTTACCCTTATGTGAACAAAGAAAGGGAGAACAAGAGACCACCGAATTGAGTCAGTGGGGCTGTTTCTGCACCAAACTGGGCATGTACTCCAATATCTGCTGTAATGATAAAAAAAGCCTTTTTGTCAAAAAGCAAGCCAGCTCCACCATCCGATCACATGCTTAATCGTTACATGATTCATTTGCCTGCCACTACTTAAATTTAACATTTTTACAATAAAAAAAGAGAATACTTGGCTTTCCATAATACAACTAAACAAACTAGACATTATTAACCACTTCCTTAATTGCAATAATTTTTACGATTTCTCAAATTACTGAGCCATGAATACTCCAAGCAATTCTGAGTCGAGGTAAAATGAAATTATTTTTCCAAAAATGTACCCTTATAATTATCTCACAGTAGTAAATTATTGAGACTATCATTGTCCTGATTTAATAAAACCATAACCACATTCAGCCTCATTTAGAAAATTACAGAACACTACAATAACTAGGTTATTCTCCACTGATTCACTGACATTATGTTCAAAGTCTAGATTTTGGGCATTTTATTTAGGAGTAGTTTGATTTTGTTGAGAAAATAAGTCTACTTCAAAAGAGAAGGAACCTGTAAATAAAAGGTAATATAAAAACCCACATAAAATTCCAGGTAATTTCTTATGTTTTTACTGGTGAAATTTTTCAAAATCAGCAATTTTCTGGTTTAATTTTAATTATCTGCTTTAGAGGGAACATGAGTTCAACGAATTCAGAGAATCACAGATCTGTTTAGTTTGGAAGGGACCTTTCAGATCATCTAGTCCAACCATCAAACCTACGTGAACTATTTCAAATGCTGAGAACCTAATTTTACGTTTCAAATCACTACTTTCTTTGCTTAAGAAGCGGTATTTAAAAACACTAAGATAATTTTTCTTATAATACACTAAAGAACTCTTGCTGCTTCTCCTTTGGTCCTGAAGCCCACAGGAACAGAATAACAGAACCAGACAAGAAGGACTTTGTTTACAAAATAGAAAATGTGTGTGAATCTGCACATGCTGAAAAATAAATGAGTGCTGAGTGATTACCCCCATGATTGTGTTCCTGCACACAAGATAAGCCTCACCACAGTGACCTCCTCCTGCAGTTGTCTTTTTAAAGCGAAGGTCACATAGCTCCTGTGCCGCACGTTGAAAGCATCCAGCAGATCCACCCAGTGACCATCTTCTCAGTCTTGGAGCAGACTTCAAAGTCCCAGTAAAGCTTTGGCAGAAAATGCATGGAGTTGCTCAGCTGCCCGCTGTGGTATCTGGAGAGCAGCAGATTTTTAGATTTTGGAACTGCAGCACCTAATGGAATCTTTGCTCCAATTTAAGCCATCACACCTTTTTTGTTTGCATGAGACTACAAGGTGGGCCTTTCATTATTTTGGCTCCCATTATTTCGAAAAACGGGACTTAGGTGCTTTCGGAAAATGGGATTCTGATATCTTATTTAAAATAATATTGGTGATCTTACCAGTCTCAAGATGGAGTATAGGTTTTAATATAGTCCTACAAAACGTATTTATTCAAGCTAGCAAATACAGTTGCTGACATCCAAGCAGAAAATATTAAAACTTCTCTGTTTTGGAAGAAACAGATAAGACTTTAGAATAAATAATTCCCAGAAAATGCAGTAGGTACATCCTTAAATTTTCATAGAACAAATTATTTCAAGCAATCATGATAGAAAAATAACTCATGTCATCATGAGTGGTCTTAGTCGAGAGATATTCAACAGTAAGATTTATCTGCTCTAAATACATCTTGTCGGTAAGAAAGTCAACATTTGCTGCTGTTTAGCACAGGACTTCCACAATTTGAGGAGGGTACTCTCAATGGGAAATTAGCATCTCTGGTGCTGGAAACTAAGAAATATGTTTAATTTTACATACCCACTCACTTGCCTCTGTGCTTGGCAAGACTATGGAGCAGATCCTCCTGGAATCTCTGCTAAGGCATGTGGAAAATAAGGAGGTGATTGGAGACAGCCAACATGGTTTCACCAAGGGCAAATGGTGCCTGACAAATTTGGTGGCCTTTTATGATACTGCCACACACCTGATGGACAAGGGCAGAGCAACAGATGTCATCTACTTGGACTTGTGCAAAGCGTTTGACACTGTCCCATATGACATCTCAGTCTCAAAATTGGAAAGTCATAGATATTACGGATGGACTACTTGATCAATAAGGAACTGGCTGGATGGCCAGTTGTGGTCAAAGGGTTGTGGTCAACATCTCCATGTCTAATTGGCAGCCAGTGAGGAGTGGTGTTCCTCGGAGGTCTGTACTGGGACCAGAGCTGTTCAGTATCTTTGTTGGAGACACAGATAGTGAGGTAGAGTGCACCCTCAGCAAGTTTGCTGATGATGCCAAACTCAGTGGTGCAGTTGACACACAGGAGGGAAGGGATGCCATCCAGAGGGACCTGGACAGGCTGGAGAGGTGGACTCGTGCAAAACGCCTGAAGTTTAACCAAGCCAAGTGCAGCGTTTTGCACCTGGGACGTGGCAATCCCAGGCACAAATACAGGTTGGGTGGAGAATGGCTGGAAAGCAGCCCTGAGGAGAAGGACTTGGGAGTGCTTGTGGATGAGAAGCTCAACATGAGCCAGCAGTGTGCACTGGCAGCCCAGAGAGACAACTGCGTCCTGGGCTGCATCAAGAGAAGTGTGGCCAACAGGTCATGGGAGGTAATTCTGCCCCTCTTCTCTGCACTCGTGAGACCCCCACCTGTGTCCTACCTGGAGTCTTGTGTCCAACTTTGGAGTCCTCAACATAGGAAGGACATGAATCTGTTGGAATGGGTCCAGCAGAGGGCCACGAAGATGATCAGAGGGATGGAGCACCTCCCCTATGAGGACAGGCTGAGAGAGCTGGGGTTGTTCAGCCTGGAGAAGAGAAGGCTCCAGGGAGATCTTATAACGGCCCATCAATATCTGAAGGGAGCCCATAGGAGATCCGGAGAGGGACTCTGTCAGGAAGTGCAGTGAAAGGACAGGCAACAGTTTTAAATTGGGAGAAGAGAGATTTAGATTAGACACCATAAAGAAATTCTTTACAGTGAGGGTGGTGAGACACTGGAACAGGTTGCCCAGAGAAGTCACGGAAGCCCCATCCCTGAAGGTGTTCAAGGCCAGGCTGGATGGGGCTTTGAGCAACCTTGCCTAGTTGGAAGTGTCCCTGCCTATGGCAAGGGGGCTGGAACTAGATGATCCTTAAGGTCCCTTCCAACCCAAATCATTCTGGGATTCTATGAATTGCCAGGAATATTATTTACCTGTTTTCAGAGCCTCTGATCTGGAAACTGACATATATATATATATGGAGAGACTGCAATAAACAAATATGGAATAACTACCATAAATAAATAATTTCTCTAGGTTAGAAAAGCAATTCTGAGGGAGATTAAGTAATACACAATTCTAGTTGAAGAATATGAAAAGTAATTTTTGTCATTTCATTCATTTATTTTCACAGAAATTTTTCAGTGAAGCTTTATGGTGAGTCCATGTTACAGTCTTTTACTCAGCTGAGTGTGAGGATTTGGTTAGATCCTACTGAAAATGCAACCTCTCTGTCTGGGTAGGTTAATTCTACTTGAATTAATACTAAAAACTATATATACTAAAGGAATACTAAAGGAATATTAAAGGAGCGTGATCTTGAATAGCTCACTCACAATTTTCAGGTACATTTACTATAAGATGAATAATTAATTTACTAACAGATATATTTCATGTTATTTCCATGTATTTCCAACCCAAACCATTCTATGATTGTATGATACTACATTTATGACATGATGTACACATTCAGAGGGACCAAAAGTGTTCCTTGTAAATTAGCAGTTATTTCTCTCCAGTTGATTATCTTCAGTGTTATTCTGTCACACTTTAAAACCAAGTGAATTATTTACTTGATTCCTAGAAAACAGTGCATGTTTTTTTTTGTAAATTTTGCCATTCCCGTTTTGTTTTCTCTTCATTTAGTAGTTTTGAAAATACTATTACACATTCTACACCGTTGGATGTGGGTTTTTTTTCTTTCCCACCAGTCCTGTTACGAGAATTTTCCTTGCTTCAAGTGGAAAGTAGGTATTTGAACATGATGGTCTTACTCTACTCCATCCATTTTAAATTTTTTGCCCTTTTCACTGAACCGACTGACCCTCTCACTCCCTTCAGTTTTGAACTAGCAGCAAATGTCATTGCCTTTCAATAAATCCTTTTTCCCATAGGTCACTCCTATTTGAAATGAACAAAATCTGTCCCTGTTATAAATTCTTGTCATATTTGGCTAGTCTCTGATTCAAAGACAGACATAAGAAAGAAATAGATCAAGTTCCACCCAATCTACCAAGAAATGCAGATACAATAAGGAAAAAGAAAATAAGGGTAATATGCAAGGGAAATGAAGAGTAACATGGGAGAACCCTGTGGTGCAGAGGAAAGAAGCATGGTGTAATATGAGAGGAAGAAGTAGCAGATTGTAAGAGACAGAGAATCGTGCAGGATGATGTGGAAATATTTCAAGACCTTTGCCCTTATGAATCATGTATGGAAGACCCAGTTGAGACTCCATGGACTGACAACTAGCACATAAAATTTCATGGATGGTAATGTTTTCAGAGCCCAAGGATAGTAGGGCTGACCTCACTATGTAGTTTGCTAACATAATTAGCTTGCTTGTTTTTGGAAAAGATGATGGCATATTTTTTCATTTTTGTTGGCTGGCACACAGAGCCTCTGGAGTACACTTACATCAAATCTTCTATTACCATTTTGATAAAGCACTTCCCTGCATCATTTCAGAGGCCCCTCATGAAATCTCAAAGATAGGTTTTTTTGGGGAATAAAAAGTAAAGCAAACAAAGTCACTTGGCTAACCTTAGTATAGCTTTACTTTTATTCAGCATTGTAAATATTAACTGTGAATAAAGCATTTCCTTGCATATGTTTCCATATTCCTGCCCACTCCATTACCTTCAATTTAGCTCCACTTGCAACGGTAATCACATACAGGAGCTAAAGCTTAAGAGGACAATCCTATGGAGCTATACAACAGGTTAACTCAGACATTCTTGTGTGAAAATCATCAAAGAAAGAGTAATCTGCATGTTGCTGGTTGAACGATAGATTTCACAAAGTTATAACTTAGGTCAACAGGGCAAAGGCACTGTTGCACTTGTTTCCACTATGGCACTTTTTGATCAAAAGAAGCTACTTCTTTCCAAAGGACAATCTTTACTCATATAACTGTATCACTACTTGGGCTGGCACAGGCAGCTTAGTAAATAATTTGGGAGAGATGTAATTTGGGAGGGTTTGTTTTTGGGTTTTTTTGGGACCTATTCCTAACCACTATAGGTCATAAGCAGAAATTAGATGCAACCAATGCCTTGAAAAAACTTTTGTCTGTACCCACAAATTCTCTACAGGTTCTTACTGTGAACAGAAGAAGAAGGGACATTTGAGATTAAAACTATGAAAGATTCCAGACTGAAGAGTATAAGAACAAATACTTTGCAATACATCTTGGAGGAACTGTTTATAAAGAATTTGACTCAACCACAGCAAAGATCTACACAATGTCCTCATATTTATGCACAAGAAGCTGCACAATTTGAGGAGCATGTGATCTATTAAGCAAATTTTACAGGATGCAAGCACTCTTTTTTTTTTTTGAGAAATCTTACACATAAATAGTGCAGCCCTCACTTGGGTACGAATGATGATTTAAACCTCTCTGTACCTGAATTACTTGAGCCATAAATACTTTCTTAGTCCTTAGACTGCCTCATTAAATCAGAGAATTATAATTATTATGATCAGTTGTTTGAAGAAGTGATCAGAGAATCACCAGCAATAAGCAAATCCTTCTAGACTGGAAATAAAAAAAAAAGTTGCACATTGACACTAGGAAATTACTGACAGAGTTTGATAAAGAAAAATGGAGAGTTGATTCAACAACACAGAATATGTGGATCTGGCAACTGAGAATCTCATCTTCGTCTTCTACAAAGGAGACTGTAGTCACAAGTGCTTTGGGGCAAGTGGAGTTCTCACATTCTTCAGCTATGCATGTATTTTCCTAGAATCTACAGCAGCTCAAAGTTCCCCTCTCCCTTCAAAAATTAATTGGATAATAATTACTGTTTGCCCTGAGTGTATCTCTGGGGTGAAAGGTATAACCTATGGTCCTTACATCAGACATAATTGTTGGTTTACAATATATTCTAATTCTAAGTATATATCCCTTAAAACAAGATTATTTCTGAAAATGACCTCTCACTGGGAAAAAGAAAGAAATATCCCATACAATTCTTAATAATAAGGTTTGCGATCTAGAATCCACTTTCTTAAGATCAGATTACTTACATAATTCACTTGATACAAAAAGGTATTGCTAAATCCATACCTAATCAAGGCTTTTCATGTTATTTCAAGGTAATTGAGCAATTGTCCCAAACACACTGGAGGATCCACAAAAAGGTGAGTTTCTACAATTCAGTCAGCTGGCAGAACCAAATTATACATAGAAAATTGTTTGCTTAGGTATATATGAGCATAACAGCAAAGCTGAGCTCTTCAAACCTTATAAGTTAAACATATGCAAGATCCTATCTCTTATCAAGGGCTTCTAAAGAAGAGTATGTGGTATTTTATAAATAAGTGCCATATTTAAAGAGAAAACAAGCACCACCACAACAAAACAAAGGGAACAAAAGCATAGCAGCATTCATACACTACACTAACTTCATATTGTATCTGGAAACAAAGCATAGATTATGCTTTTGATAGTTGGAGGCATTATTCATGTGAATTTAAAAGACAAATGAGTGTGCAATATACCAGCAAACTAAACTGAATTTAATCTACAACTACCCGAAAGGAGGCCGTAGAGAGGTGGGGGTCAGTCTCTTCTCCCAGGTCACAGATGATAGGACAAGGGGTAATGGCTTCAGGTCAGATATTAGGAAATAGTTCTTTACTGAAAGGGTTGTCAGGCCTTGGAATGGGGTGCCCTGGGAGGTGGTTGAGGACCATCCCTGCAGGTGTTCAAGAGACGAGTTGGGGGTGGGGTGGGGTTTGTGTGGATGTGTGTTTGTTTGTTTTTTTTCTCATTGGTTGGACTAGCTGATCTTAAAAGGTCCTATCCAACCTAGGTGATTCTGTGAAGAAGAAAAACTTCAGTAAAAACACAGACAAAAGCTAATTGAAATAGTTAAAGGGGTACAGAGAAGACAAATCTAATATTGTCAAAATACCAGGAGGGTTGGCACTTCAGTACTCTCACACAGCCTTTTTTGTTTGATTAAAATGTGGCTTAGACTTGCTGTCCATATTAAAAGGAAGCTATTTATGCCCAGAGCTGTTGAAGAGGCCGCAGCAGCAGCGTGTTACACTCCACCCTGTTTCTAGGGTCTGTTAATGTTTCCATCCCAGAGTGTTGCAAAAGTGCAGTTTCAGCCACTGTGCAGTGACTGAGTCAATGGGGTTGATGAATATAATCACTTTGTGGCAGCAAGGATGTGTTTAAGACACTTGAGCTAATCTTCCATCTCTCTTCCTTTCTTTTAAACAGAGATACCAGTAATAGTCTCTAAAGAGAAGCAAACAAATTAACCACTTGCACTCTTCCTTTACCTTTTCCAAAGTAGAGAAAACTCTGCTTATTCTAGGGATAGCAAAGGTTTCATTTTTCCATTTAAAACTATTCACCTCAAATTATTTTCATTCACCTAAACCACGTTTGGGTTTTTTCTGTTGTTTTTAAATGCTTCTCGAATACCCAAAATCCAAAACAATCAGTGACATTTCTGGGACTGATGGAAAGCAGGTCAAGATTTCTAGTGTTCAAAGATGGATTTTGGGAGTGGAGTATTTCCTGTCCAGATAATAAAGCTGTAATTCTTACTTACATAAAGCCCGTACCATCTTCAAGAGGGGTAGGCTGCCATTTCTAAAACCTAGAATTCCACTATCAAAAGGAAGGAATGCTGTAGAAACAGCTCCCTAGTCTTCAGTTGAAGTATTGAGCACCTGTTATTACTGATATAAGATTCATAATTGCTGTGCTGCATCTTTATGTGCATTTCAAAAGAATAAAAAACCTGTTCTACAGCTGCTGACTGAACCACATGAACATTCCCCCCCTCCAAGTCACCGAGTATTTACCTGCATATTACTTCAATCATGGGTGTCAAAATGTCTTATTGTACTAGTATAAAGCACTCCACAAGAGTGATGAGTTGTACAAGGTAGTATATGAATTTGACAAGCTGGGAAATACTCATCCAGAGCCAGGAGATACTAATAATCTGAATCTTAGCAATCAAATCAGCGAAACATTCAGACTCTGGCCTTGGGGTCTCTGCTTTACTTTTTACTGTAACAATTTGGAACCTCCATGCATAAATCAATTCTCAGTGTTTCATTGTATCCTGTCCCAAAAGCCTGGACTCATACTCTAACTTATTTTCCAATAAGTTGCATGACATAATAAAAAATAAATAAATAAACTACATGTAGTCCATTGTTTCCTATGTCAATTTTTGTGGAATACCAAGCTAAGGGCTCTCCCAGGTATAAATTGTCCTTAAGACACTAGGAGACACCTGAAGTTCCAGGTTAAAGCAGAGGTTAACAATGCCAGTTGTCCTAACCATGAAGGTAAATCATATCTGTTTAGAGACTGGGAAACAGAGATGGGGGAACACAGCATCAAGTGAAACCACAGCTTCTTTCAATAGCTAAATTAATGTATTTAGTTGCCTGCTCCAATAAAAGCAAGCAATGCTTGAAATAAAGTCCTTCGACACTTCCCCCCTGCCACTCTTAGAAGTCAAAACCTATTAACTGCAATAAAATATTACACTGCCCACTTGGAAGAAGTATGTGTGAAATATCTTGCAATAGCTACAAGTTTCTTAGCTTAAATATTAGATTGTAATAACTTACAGGGTTAAAACTTCAGAGAGCTTGAGGGGCATCTTAGCATGTTACTTTTTAGGGAAGAATGAGCTAAGTGAAAAATACCATCTACTCTTAAGAACTGTAATCTTGGGAGAATGGTTGAGCTAAGATTCCTCAGGTTAACCTACTTTAACCACGTAGGTTAACCTCTGTTTACCTGTTGTGTCTTGGAAACAACAAGTAACAAACAATTCCCCTCTGATTTTAGGAGGGAGGGAGGAAGAAGGAAGCAACATGCATTTTCTAAGTTATGACCAGTGAACATGGGCTAGATTAGATCGTACCGGAACTACAACACCCAAGTCTGATAAATAAATGGATTAAGGAACTTTGTACATTGACATTGTAAAGTTCTGCTTCATATAGCAATCACAGATATTGCTCTCAGATAAACAACGACCAAGACCTGTGTGGAAACGAAGAGCAGAGAAATGCACCTATTCAATGTGTCTCAGGCCAGGCACTCAGAAGGCAGCAGAGCCAGAACCATCTGCTCTCTTTCATACTGCATATTCCTTGACTGTAATGGGATTACTGAGCACAAAAGACAGCAGGTATAATTTATAACTTACCATATGATCTGTGACAAATATGCCATCCCTCTTAGACCCACAGACATAGTCAATATGTCTCCTTATGCTGCAATGTGATCCATCACTGGTCTCATTAAAATGAATAGGAAACAGTGTGTCAGTTAAGATACTGTAAATAGGAATGAGCAAATTCAAATTTAGTCCCATGTTATGCCCTATTTTTAGTCCACTGTGTGGCTCAGTCCATGCCTCTCTTAACCTGCTTAACAAGTACAATAGGCCATTTAATAACTATGTTGCAGATAAGAATAAAGATAAAATAAATTTTAAAAGTTTGCTTGGTTTTAAACAAAGACCTATACAAACATTAAGTGTTGGGAAATGATGACTTGATGAAAATCTCAGCTGTCACGTTCTAAATTGTATTGTTGCCATACAGTTATGCCTACTGATCAAATACACAATAATATTTTGATAAATAATAAATGTTCCATTTTTAATAGTTTCTGAGAAATCAAAGTGTAGGTCTATTAGGTTACAGTTTCAGTACTTTTAATTTAAGTAGGGGATGCTAATGTAACAACATCAAATAGAATTTGCATATCAAATTACAATTGAGGTCTAATAGATTTGTACAAAATATTTCAGAGCTGTACTCATTGCAGTTCTTGTTCTATTTGCTGCATTACAGCCATATACCCAATTCTCACTAGATCTGGATATTCAAATATATTTTAACCCGATTTAGTCATAGTTGGGAAATTCAAATTATTTTTAAAATAACTCTGTTGTTCCCTCTGAAAAGCCTGAAAATAAGTTTAACAATTTAATACTACACCAGGGGGTATAGGTTCGTGAATGCTACATTGATACCATTGCTCTAAATAGTATCTCTTATTCCAACCTGAATGAGAAAAGGAAGCGGAAGGAAAACAAAACACAATTTTATATGCAATCCATGTGGTAGCCAAATTAGCTCTTAAAAGAGCTTTAAAGGGTAAGACAAATTATTTATGATATTCTAGTGCAACCTTCTGTATGTCACAGACCACAGAATTCCTCTAGTAATTCAATCACTGGAAAGAGTACTTTTTTCCTACCAAACAAGTTAATGTTGTCAACCCTGATAAAACGTGCCTGAAACTAGGGCATCTTTTTGCTTCATTTACTTTTTCATTTCATATACAGGCACCACGGATGGTCTCAGTACAGCTTGTGAAGTAGGTGTAATTAAAATCCTTTTAGTCTTATAGTGAACTGAATAGAAAATGGAATAAAATCATTGCAGGGTTTTAAGATTTTGATACTTCTGGAGGAGGATGCAGGATGGAGGAGCAGTCAGGGTAAAGTAGAGTTAGAAACATCTACACTACGGGCTCCTCCTTTCCATGTAAAAATGCAGGCAGTAAAAGAATATCTGGCTCCCGAATTTTCCATGTTTTTGTATCAGAATTTCTTACTCTATCTTAAAGAATGTCTTACTGACACCAACTCCTTATATGACAGAAGAGGAAATGACAAAAGTCACGTTAATATCCAATAGCCGAAGATGAAAATTCAAATGCTACAAGCCACGGCTCAATACACTGCTGTCTCATTTGGGGCATTTGTGTTTCTTCTCTCAAATGCTTCTCCTATACAGGATATATCCTATAAATAAACCTATATATTGCACTGATTGTTATGACTGAACCGAGTACAAGCATAATAACGGCAGCGATTTTGCAACAGATTTTGGGGTCAGAGCTACTTAAGTGTTAATTGTAAATACGGTTTTGATATCTTCATAGTTACATTCTCACTGAAATGTTTGGTAATCCCTAATGAATTTTTTCTCTACATTTCCCCATTTTAATTACTCTTTGTAACGCAAAGGTTATGCAAAGCCTAAGCAGAAACTGCCTACTGTGAACTGGAAATACAGATTAACTGTATTTTTGTGCATAATGGAGGCAAAGTAGAGATTCTTTCCAGAGCCCTATGCAGTCAAGATTTTACAATTATTCTCAGAGGTGCTGTTGTGGACGGAACGACAGGGCCACACGTGCAGACAGTGTGTGAAGAAGTAAAGAGAGATGAACTTCCCATGCAGTGCTCTCTGCGCACGCTGCACCGCTGCCTTGCCCGTTTGATGCTGTCTAGTCGTTTCTATTTTCAAAGAGTCCATCCACAGAGAAGCAGATACTTCTCCATTTGGTTTTATCACAATCACAGTGCTGTGTTTCTGGACTAACACAGAAGTGGTGAATATTCACTCCTGGAATATTAGGAAATGTTTTTTTGTCTCTGTTAATGTGTGTTATCTAACTGCCTTAGGCTTTGGCTTCATATAACAGAACAGACATGAAAGATATTGCTCCTAGCAAAGGGCTGTCTCCTATTATCTTCAGCACAAAGTAGACTGCTGTTATTGTGAATGTGAATTCCAAGATCATTCCTGAGACATACTATTACACTACATTGATACTTTTCCTCAGAGAGAAATAAATACGGTAATTTCAATTAGTATTCCCTTGCATGCCTTGTGTTTTGGGACACAGTATTTAATAGATATGAATGTTAACAGCATGAAGCTTACAGAAACTGTAATGGGTAAAACACCACATCTTTTGGCCATGAAAAGTAGTAACAGAAGAGTATTCCAAAGATGAGACAACCAACTGTGCAACTGTACAGATTAATGGTATCTCCTCACTCAATGAGAAAAAGGTTAAACATTTGAAAGCAATTAATATCTGGTCTGAGTTCCACTCTTGGTCCAATATGTGGAAAATCAAGTCCAAATCGTTTGTTTTCGTGAGTATTTTAATTAAACTAACCTTTCAATTTTTTAACCAAATATTTAATATGCGAGATGTCTGAAGCTCCTAGTAATATCCAAGTTTTCCAGATGGGAATATTGAGGCACAAGGCACAGAAGTTATTTTGGTAAGAGTAACTAAATAGCAGAGTCAGACTGAGAATGTCTGTACTTCAGAGCCTTCACAGAAATCAAAGACAGAAGGGACCAAATCATCTGGTCTGACATTCAGCCCACAGGCCATTAAACCAGTCCCAGTACATGCCCAGAGCAGGGTAAATAACAAACACCATTCCCAAAATGGCAGGAAGTTGATTATATGATACACGTCCAGCTGATACCAGGGGACAAATTATTTTCTTTGCTGCAGACAAGGCGCAAAGAAAAGCTAAAGGCCCCAGATGACCTGAGGAAAAAAAAATACATTCCTGTCCTATATTTGGCCAACTATTCTTTACACTTGCACATGACCAAGACGCAGCAGCTGGGCACCTGTGGTATTTTCATGCTTATCTATTTCTGGCTGGGTCTATTCTTTGATGCTGCAGAGAGAATAAAAAGCAACAAGCCCCCTTGCCCTTACTGAAGCAAACGGAATAGAGAAATAAGTCTTAAGAGAGATGGAGATATATATTTTTTGTGTATGCTTTGAAAAATGCTGTCTTTATGCAAAGCCACAAGTATTCTCAGGCCATGGAGAGGATTGCAATGCTCCTCAGAGTCAATGAAAGCAAGGACTGAAGGGAGGCAGCCAGATCCCAAGATTTCAAGGCCAGTAAGAGTCTCTCAGACCCAGCCAGTCTAACCTGAAAGGTCAGAACACAGGATTCAGCTCCTGAACATGTCCTCTATGGCAGTTAATGACATTATGCAGGCTCTGTCAGACCAATCCTTGTTTCTAGCTAAAGCCCTGCTGAAGAACAAGGTTTTCCCTCTTGTTCCCCTGTAGTCTGACACAGCAAAAGTATTTTTTGATTTAGGGAAAACATGCTATAACCAAAGATGTCCTTTCTCCAAGAGGTGGAAAAACAATATCAGACTATACAGGGGGAAAAGCATCACCTTGAAAAACATTAATTTTTCTACATGGAAATGGATGGAATGTCATCATTTCAGTGGGGTTTTACATAGAACAATGGAATGTAGCTTTCATCCCCTAAAAACTAATCTAAAAAAATTATGAGATAAAAATAAAGATCACAAAAAATTATTATTACATGATTATTCATGTGTGTTTGCATTAACTATTATAAAAAGAATTTCCTTTAATTTTTTGACTCTCATTTGTGCTTTTCACATAGGTTTTCTCCTTCCAGAAAACTTTTGCTTCCAAACTCTGAGTTATCACCTTTCCATGAACTTGAAGGTCTCCAATGTATTAAAAATGATCATATCAGATCACCCAGACACCTTTACTGATATTCAGCCTTTGTATAAATTGCCGAACAACTCAGGGATTCCCCAGTATCATTCCTCCTCATCGCACAGTTAGTATTTTATTGTACTACAAAAATATGAACAGAAAAGTAATTTCTGAAAGGTATAAAGTTGCAATTAGTACCATGTAATAAATCACTACATTTGTATAAGTGGCTGAATTCAGGCAGCAGCATCTCCAACAAATATTAAAAAAAGACTGATCTACAAAAGCTATAAATGTTCATTGGAAATTTTGCTGAGCTCTATAAGACAGCTACTTAATCTTCTAAGCTAAAAGAAAATAACAATTAAAAACCCTCATCAGTAATTTTCTCTTGGAAGAACACAGCCACAAAATCAACATTAAATTAAGTAGTACACTGATGTACTACTCGGGCATCGGTGAAACTCAGAAGGTCTAAAGTTCCATTTACTTTGAATACCCATTTAAGATCTTGTTTCTAATCAGCTAGCATTTATATATACTACAAATTAATCCGAGTTACTTTTTATCTGAGGAAAGCATGTTGACCCAAGAAGATTTATGCATTCCTATTGAATCCAAAGGCAGTAATCATCATTTTCAGAATCTGGGGTTTCTTTTATACATTACTCAAATTTATGAGTTTTTGCAGTTAAGGTAGAAATTATGATTTTGCAAGACAGGATATATACTTTTTATGGAATACTTTTTTCCATTGCTCATTTCCCTATTTTTAGTAGAACATTTAAATACTTTAGTTCCATGCCTTGCTTTTTAAAGTAGATGGATAGGATGCCTTGCCCAGGGCATTTTCTGTGTAAAAGTTAGTCTTTACTACATACACCTTACGTTTTCAATAGGCAAAAAGAAGGTACTTTTGTTTCCATTTTATGAGCAGGGGATAAAAGGAGACTCACTGAAAGTCTCGTCTGAGTTTGGCATACCAGGAATTCAACATTGCACTGAGTTAGAACTCATTCTTCTGCACTTCAGTCCAGCACCTTCACACAATAAAATAATTTTCTTTCACAGTTACGCAGTATTTTTGCTTCATCTCATGGGCTGTGGGAGAGACAAATTCTAAATACCAAGAAAGAAATGCAACATAATGCTTTCATCTAATTTCTGTAAATTTCCGGTCGTTTCTAATTT
Source organism: Scolopax mira (assembly GCA_004320125.1). Lineage (NCBI taxonomy): Eukaryota > Metazoa > Chordata > Aves > Charadriiformes > Scolopacidae > Scolopax > Scolopax mira. The sequence continues at coordinate 95,582 of BJBW01005139.1, forward strand.
AGTTGTTCTACAGGAATGCTCTATGCACACCCTACAACCAACTTAGCAAAAAATTATCAAAGTAGGACTAACATATGGCCCTAAAAGAACTCTCACAGTTTAAATTCTTCCTAAAAGTACTTCAATAAATCTGCTTGAAAATATTAATTGCTTTTCTTTTAAATTAATTCACAAAACTCATATTTCATTTACAAGAGTGACCAAGATGTCAGTTTTATTCCAGCAAACGTGCACTACTTCTGGCTGGGCCATTCCTATGTGTCCTTTGCTAGAAGTGCAAAAGGAAGGTTCCATCCCATCACCTTCAGACCCTAATCTTCTTTAAGCACGCCTTTCTAGAATTTTAAGCAGATAAAGGAAATAAACAAAAGCTGACAGGAAGCTGAAAGAATATAGCATTCGGTCGTGATAAAAAGCCCAGAAACAGGGAAACCTACTTCAGTCTACAAAGTCATTATAATAATTTGTTTAGAAAGCAGTGAAGAAACAAATCGGTAAATACTTTGGAAAGGGCTGGCTCAATTTGCAAGCGCTGAAAGCACAGCAGCCTCAGAGACCCAGGGACATTTGTATTAAGCAAGAGACACACAATTAAGCTGCATCTCAAGCTAAAACCCTGAGGGCTCCGCATTTCATTCCAGTCAACTACTGCTGGTTTTTGGCACTATTTTCATTGCAAATATGAGTAATGTGGGCCCTTTAGTCACTATTAAGCAGTAATCTGGGGAAATCATCCACTTCCAATAATCTTATACTCCAATTTAGGGCACTCTGAAACCACATAATGAATAATATTGTCGCCAGTTCTCTCCTATAATGACACATGACATATGCCTGCTATTGCTCTTTTCAAATCAAATCCAACACTGTAGCTTTTTTTTCAGAAAATTCTGTTTATTGTATTCATTTGAGTTTCTTTCTTCACTCATTAGATGAAGAAGTAGATTTCTGCTTCATAAGCAAGACATTCATTGTTAACTTGGCATTCAGAAAGCAGTGGATTCCTTTGCAATAAAAAGAAAATTATTTTTTTAAGTGAGTAACACCATGTCAGCGTACAAGTTACTCATGAATAATAAATAATGCATTTTCACTGTAAATTAGAAGCTAATAAAGAGAGCCTCATTGTTCTTGCCCCCTTCCCTGGATGGATTTTACCTGTTACTAAGGTCTGCCACTGCAGGATTCACAAGAATGATTTCCCTGTTGACAAATGGAGAAAAGCTTTTATAGCTAAATCAAGCCATCTATCCATTTTTATGTCTTATGACCCTTTTGTTTTTCATAACCATTGGAAAATGCTGGTCAATAACATACACTGGAGCAACGTTCTAAGGAATGCAGCAAATTTAAATCTATGCTGTCTACAGAAAAAAAATGACAATCTGCAAGAAATAAAAAAGCCTCTTAAAGATATGCAAAGATTCCAAGAAGAAAATAGTCTCAGAGAAGAAGGTAGAAAGTTTTTGATACTTCTGCTTCTAATAAATTGAAAATTCAACCTTTACCTTACCTATAAAAGATGGCTTAAAGATATACTTTACCAAAACATTGCTTTTCTGTTTTTCAAGTAATCTAAGGCAATGTGAAATACACTGCACTTTATCAGAAATATTCCTAAATTATTCTCTGACTTGCTCTGCAGCAGCATATCTAAGTTTTAGATAACAGTGTGGATAATTCCTTATTCATTGCGGGCAAACACAATCAATTGCATTCTAGAAATTCAATTTAAAAGTAATTTATCTTACATTAATATTCCAAATTCACAAGATTTCACATAAAGCTATTCTTGCAGCATAGTAAATTTCCAATAGACATTGTTATTAAAATAAAAATGATCCCAAGCAAAATAACTTGCAAACTGTGTGGTGTAGTCTCTGTCTTTGCAGTATTTACTCTGTAGATGTGGTAGCAGGGCAATCTATGGGAAAGCTGTTGGAAATATAATTTACAGCTGGGTTTGAAATAATCTATTATACAGAATCTACATAAAAAGACAACTTTGCAGGTGACCTTTTCAAGAGCTTTCATCGTCTTACAGACATGCTGACTTATTAGTCAACTTATAGTTCTTCACAGTAGTAAGTGGTGATTTCCCTGTGGTAGTTAGATGGTATTTTGCGAGGAGTGATTGCATGGTGCCCATATATTGTGCCGCTTATTTATTTCTTCTTTCTCATGCTTTATGACCAATCAAGAGGTAGGTTTATTTACCGTGATTAAGAAAAATGCGTTATGGAGATACCTGAAACTAACAATAATGAAACAAAATATAAGGTTGATTCATTAGTGATCTCACATTTCTTGACACTTTAATCAGACTGATATATTTATCCAAGGAGGGGGCAATGGAATGAATTGTTAATATACCTACTATAATGAGTGGTTGAATTAGCACAGAAAATGGTTCTCTGAATATTATCTACAGAGCACCTAACTAACGGTAGATAAAATAAATTAACATTCATTGATATATGCATAAAATAAAAAAGGGAAAAGTAAGTAACACTCATAACACAAGGCTGAACTATGTCTGTATGAATATTTCGGTGGTGTAACAAACAGGAAGGTATAGGCAGCCAACACATCTTACCAGAGTTTTTAATATTCTTGGGATTCTCTCATTCAAAAATAAATGTTGTTGAATATTTTCAGTATTTGAAAACATAACATCCCCAATGCTTGTTTCCCCTGGCATACTGTCTTTGGCTTCAACTGATGCTCTTAGTGAGAGACCCCAATCAATCATACCAGAAATCAATTCATGACTTGTATTGTCACAACTGTTCATAATATTAACAGTCCAGGCTACCTTTTCTGCATGTGACAGCACACACAATTTCTAGTGCATATAATTTTTTATGTACAGAAAAGGGGTGGTCTCTTCCCTTCAGGAGGCTGCACACTGTGGATTGGAAGGTGTGTACAAACCCATGGTACAGCAAGAACAACGGCACTCTGAGATCCATGCGCGCTGCTGTTTCAATGGAATGCAATATTCAGAGATGAAACACCCACCTAGGAGAAAAGTTTCAAGTATATACTCTATTTAATATTCATATCTAAAGAGATAAGAATTTAATGGAGAGTACTGAAAACCAGATACTAAAAAGTATACTTTTACAATAGTCTATGTTCTAATATTCCATCGTATTTTAGAAAAAAAAGCGCATTGATTGCAAAACCATTCCTATAACGGTGTTATCCATTAAAGCTACATGAGCAAAAAGCATCAGAAAAAAAACCTCAGAAGTAGAAAAGTAGATAACAGTAATGATATACCCAGCATATACAGTGCCAAGTAAACCCTACAACATTCAATTGCAGTGCTTCTATATGACCAAAGCATTCTGTATTTCTCATCTCTTAACTTGAAAATAGAATTTAAATCTCAATTTCCTAAGCTGCAGCATGTTTCCACCTCATGCAAAACCAATAAGACTTCTTTAGGTTCAAAATCAGCTTCTATTATATCAGTCCAAAACTAGGGCTTTCTCAATTACATTTTCCTTTGGCTGATTTTTTTTTTGTTTGTTTCATTGCTTGTTTTTTTTTTTAAATCTGCGGCCTAAATTTGCCCTAGTAGTGAATCCACTACACTCTGCAAACATGTTGTGGTCAATTTAGTAGGAAGTACAAATGAAAAATATAATTCTATGCAAATAGATAAGCTGTAATTTTAAAAGGCAAAATTATATACTCATTTCACTTCTATTGCTATATACCTAGTATAAATTAATTTGCACCAAACCTGCTGAACAGCTATGCCAACTTGTGTAAAACATAAGTATCTAGATATCTAGATATCTAAACTATCTAAACATTATATATGTTACTTCAGAGTTAAAGCAATGAACAATGGACTTTGTTGTTCACTTCTCTGCCTAATAGTCAGCAATAGAATTAACCATTTATGTATTTACCAAAAAAAAAATCAAAAAATAAATAAAAAAAATCAGAAAACCCAGGGCCCTACACATACATAACCAGGTATGTTATAATCAGGGCTCAAGCTTGTTAGAAGCCCACGCAAATGACAGTCAATGGAATCAATGAGTTTGAATCCAGACACAGAAATTTGCCTCCAGAACCCATATTGAAGGAATGAGTCTTTAAACAAAATACTGAAAGCTTTTCCTCTAATTCTCCTAAAGGGAAAGGAGCTCAGTCAGCATTTAAGTCCCCAGTGCTGTGACAGATGCCAGAAGTGGAAGGCAAGCACTGCGGGGTCTATCCCTGCATGGTCTCAAACTGGAGAAGCATACGAAACATAAACCAGGTAATACTGGGAATCCAGCCTCTAATGGTTTTTGCATATTGCTCATAGTTGATTCGTACACTTATTTGCCGAATTAAGTATTTGCAGAAGGTACATTTAACCAGCTTTGTGTACATAATAATTAATGACTTCTATCACTATTACCATTTTATCAAGATTTCATGTATGTGGTTGTCAACCAAGCGTTGTTCTATTATTCTGATATCTGACCCTATAACTATTTGATACCATCTTCTAATTCATTACAGGTAGAATTCACTACGGCTGGTAGGACATAATACCAACAGACCTTTGAGGAAACTGAGTTACTTAATTGCAGTGTTACAGACACAGATCAAAATTCAACCTGTTAGACCAGGGTGAAACTCTGAGTAGATGTTAAGTGCCTGGAGGGCGAATGGCCTCTGCTCCCACCCCGAGGTAGTGACTCCATTCCCAAAGTGTACACGTAGCATTTCTTATCACACCCCTTACTGCTACAAAGCATTCTGGGTTTGGTTTGCAAAGGCAGGGAAACTTTTTAAATAAGTGATGCTATTTCAGAAAGATCACAAGTTTCCTGTTAATTTAATGCTTTTCCCAGTGCCTAGTACTGGGGAAAACAGACAGAACTTTTGATTTCTTACTGCACATCTCTGGTTTTTAACTCATAAAAAATTCTCAGACCTCTTGGCACTCGCTGTGTACTTCTTATACATGATCTTGTGAGCAGAGAGCAAAACAATAAACCATTACACAATACCTACGCCAAGATTTTGCTGCAGAGACAGCTTGATCAAATTTGTACAAAATCAGACAGAAAGATTAGAAGTCAGTTTGCACCACAAACATACTTTACAATACCAGATAAATCTATCATAATATCAATGTACATAGAATTAGCATTACTAATTACTCACATTTTAGATTTTTCCCTGAAAGATCAACCTCACTAGATTTTTTTATGGGTTATCAGTGATAATACAGATGTAAGTTCACTGTATCTCTGCAGAGTTTGCTACAGCCAAATATTAACTGAATTGGGGTACAAATAGCTAAACCAACCAACCCACCCTAGCACACTGTAACTGTATGCTTTTGTTTATTCTGGTTCTGTTACAGTGCTTTCAGAATATCTGAAAGGCTTCCACAAGAGCACTGAGAGAGATGTCCAGCTCTTACTTCAGCTTGTTTGTGCTGCTCATATACTAATGACATAAGGTATTCACATGCTCAAACACATTTAAGGCATTTGTTCTTTGACGTAGAATTGGACAACAACTTGGACTATTGGAATTTGTATCAAGAGAGAAAGTTAGTTCAATGTTAAAGACACTTTTTAAAATTCACATGAAACGCAACGCATGCATGCTGCTCTTTGAGCATACTGTATGTGGAACTATAGAAAAATTTAGATAAGAAGGATCTAAGGATATAGAAGTTCACCAATCTTTAGGCTCAAGGATGAACATCTAAATTCAGAATCAGCTCCTGATAGTCCTTCCTCCTTAGCCCCAGTGTCACAGCATAGAGCAGAACAGTCCTTCCTGAGACAATGAAGGGTAAGTAAAGGATAAGTAAATTTCTACTCTGGAAAACAAACATTTGCTAACGCAAGGTTATCATGCAGAGCCTCTACCTTAGGAAACTCTTAGAATACAAAGCAATTCTGAAATCATTCTCTTTTATGGATTTTTATAGAGGAACTGAAATATTAGCATATATCTAGAAGGATTAAAGTCCCAAAATAAAGTCGTAAAATGGGATTTTGTTTAATTTGCTACTATTTTCTATCTTACTTGATAGGTGCATTATCCATGTTTCCTGAGTGCTACATTTTCATCCTGTAGGAAAAAAAACACAAACAAAACACTTCTGTAGAGATCTGAGCTAGTGTCTCTTAAGTAAAGCATTTAATGCAACTATGTTTAACTACATTTTCCTTTTATTTTCTTCTGCTTCCACAACAGTTAGAAAATTGTGAAGATCCTCTTAAATAATGCTCTTCACTAACTTATGTCCAAACACCATATAAGCACGTGGCTAATTGAGCAAAACGTGCTCTGTTTATATTAAGATACACATTATTTTTATTTACCACAAAAAATGAGGACAATAGCCTGCAAATTCAGGCCTATAACACCAATAAGTCTGTCTATAAAGGGAAAAAAAAATGACATACAAAAGGTTTCACATATTCCAGATAAAAATTTCAGAATATGAACATACTGGAACACCAGCAGGCCAGGCTGTCTAACATGTAACATGAGCTTAGTTTCTTATGAAAATAGACTGAAATAGAAAATATAATTAAAGAATAAGTATGGATGACCATTGGGTTGTGATCATTTCTAAGGATCTCTCCTACCACTTCTTTGAATTCAAACATGAATGTCAAAGAAGAAATTGTTTTCTGACTTCACTTTTTTTTTTTCTAGTTGTGAATGTAAGTATATAAATATATGACACAATATATTCCAGGGTAGGTAATGACATCTCTAGCTCGCTCTGCCACAATTTTGTCTTGATTTACCCACAAATAAAATATGTGGGTTCAAAAAAAATATGAATAGTCAGTACAGATATGTAAAGGGAAAAAGCTCAGAAGTAATAATAGTTTTGGAAGCAGCTTAAAAACCTTTGTGAAGATTTGGGTGAGGGTTGTCATCCTCTATGACACAGAGCCATTCTGCTATATATTCTGAACATTGGTCATGATTATTTTAATTTGTTATAAAGAACTCTCTTTGCTTCTCCCAAAGTCTCAAAATCAGCCATCAATTTCTAAATATTCTCCTAAATAAATTACTTATTTTCCAGGAAATAGCACTTGCCTACTTCCTTATAATTTAAGACTGATGTCATTTGCATTTGAAAATGCTTGGCATTTTATATGCAGAATCCATTTTATAGGCACTTCACTGTGCATTAGGTCAAAGCTGATTTTTCCTGTTGCAGTGACTCCAAAGCCACTCTCTCACTCCCTCATCAGCTGGACAGAGGAGAGAAAATATAACAAAGGGCTCATAGGTTGAGGTAAGGACAGGGAGATCTCTCAGCAATTACTGTCACAGGCAAAACAGACTTGACTTGGGGAAAAAAAAAATTAATTTATTACCAATCCAACCAGAGCTATGTAATGAGAAATAAAAACTAAATTTTACATCTTCTCCCCACGCCTCCTCTTCTTCCCAGGCTCAACTTCACTCCCGATTTCTCTATCTCTTCCCCCCGAGCAGTGAAAGGGTCAGGGAATGCGGGTTGAGGTCAGTTCATCACATATTGTTTCTGCTGCTCCTTCCTCCTCAGGGGAGGAATCCTCACACTCTTCCCCTGCTCCAGGGTGGGGTCGCTTCCACGGGAGATAGTTCTCCATGAACTTCTCCAACGTGCGTCCATTGTGTCTACACCTTTTTCTTTTTGGATATCCATTCCTGTTTTACACTAGGACTGACATTCACTGCAATGACACATTTGCCTGGGAAATTAACAGCTGTTCTACCTCTCTGAAAACACAGGAAAATATTTGGGAGAGAAACTTTAGCTTCTCTTCCTTGAATAGACATTTCTGGTCTAAGACACTTGGGTAACCACAGCCACACTCAGAAATTTTGATAAGATTTATACCCAGGTGCAGCCCAAGCCTTTCTTTTGTTAAGAATATCACCTATCAGAGGAAAGCACGATATTTTCTATCAACTGACTCACATGGAAAAGTCTGGTACATTTTTACACACAGATTTAATTAATCCAAAAGAACAGTACAGTAAGACAGCTTTCCTGCCCAGTTTTAAAGCTGTCCCCACACCCAGCCAGTATTTTTAATTCTGAAGGAAGTTTAAACTGAAATTACATACACCTAGGCCTTTATTCTTGCTTTATTCTTCTGTTTCCATGATGCAAGTACATTACGGCAATGAAAGCAGTTCAGTTCTGCACAGGTATTACCACTTCTATTAACCAACGTAATGACAAGTATATATAATTTACAACTAGTCCCCCTAAGTATTTCACTAAATACCTCAGATATTTCTGAAATTAAAACAGTAACAAACAACTATTATTTACTGACATGTTTTAAGAAGGTTAGAGCCCTCCCTGTTTTACCTTGTGGAATTATTTTACTCTAGCCACTTCAATTGGTGTGCAATTCTTGACTAACACACATAGTCTTATTGTCACCCTGAGTAGTGGCTCTTCATCTTATGATTAATGGGCAGCTCCATTCATTGGATAACTTAAAAATGCAGAAACTTTGCAAGCAAATCAATGGCCTTCAGAAGTGTAAGCCAAACTGAGAAACAGAGGTTTAGCAGCAATGAAGTTATACTGTAAACAAAACAGCACAAAAGTTACAACAAGGTTAGCAAATTTGTTCACTGTTTTTACTAGGGAATTAATTTATAAATGTTTCAGCAATATCAGTTTTCTACTGATTGCACTTTTGAAATTTGTCTTCTGAAATTTATTATCTCTGCTGGTATCGAAATCACTATTATTCCACCATAACTGTTTTTCAAACATTTTCTAAAATACTGGTTACAAAAGCAACTACAGGCCACGTATTCCCTTCCCATATGACAGCTAGATTTGGATATACAGGGCCATACAACCAGCAAGCTGTAAAATCTGTAATGAAAACCAAGAAAACCACTAGACAGACAAATTCTTACAAGAATTAAGCACTTCACAACAGTAGTTCCTAAGTAATTTCTACTGTAATATCACTTATTTTTAATAAGTGGCTGGAGTTCAAGAACAAAAAGAAAGTTTATGACCTTTGGAAAAGGGGACTGACAGGCAAGGAGGAATATCAGGAAGCAGTGAAGATATTCAGGGGAAAAATTAGAAGGGCCAAAGCTCAAGCTGGGCTCACCTTGGCCACTACAGTTAAGAATAACAAAAAGGG
>BJBW01005140.1:0-31642 GCA_004320125.1 Scolopax mira
TTTTTTTTTTCCCCCTCCCTGTCCTCCCTGTTTGTTGCTGCCCAGCTGACTCCTGGCATTCGTTTTCCATATGGGGTCAATCATTTCTTTTGAATGGTTTCTTGATGCAGAAGCTGAGGGGAGGGGAGAGGGAAAAGAGGAAGAAGAGGAAAGACAAGATCCAGTCTTATAAGGCTCAGTGACGCATCCAGCAGCGCTCGCTGACAGCAGGACATACCCAGAGGTCCCTTGTCCTATATGTCTTCCAGCTGCCTTCTGTGTGGTAGCACTTCTCAGACTTCCTCCACCTTTTTTTGGTTTTGTGGTTTGTTTTTTTTATTTTCTTCCCTTCCCTTGGAGCACTGTTCATTTCTAGTAATGTGCTCCAGGTGTGAACCCTCCGTCCCGTCCCCCCCTTTTTTTTTTCCCCCTCTGAAAGTTGTTCTGCCAATCAATAAGCAACTGTTTGAATAGGATCGATGCGTGTGGTGGTCACTCTTGGGCTGATTCAGGTATTTGGGCTGAACTGCTGTTTGTTTGCATTGCCATAGCATGCTACTTCAGAGTGTAATTGTTGTCATGACCTGAACCATTGCTAAGTGAAAGAAACCAAGATGTAGTGCTGATGAGAAAAACTAGAGTCCAAATGGCAGGCTGGTGACAAAGTATTCCATATATTTGGGAATACAGAGGAGGTAAGGATTTCACACAAGCTTTTTTTACTGTATTGCAAAGTTTGAACTTTAAGTAGTTGAGATGGACTTGTGTTGCTGTGGGCTTTTGGGTGCTTGTGGGTTTTTTATCAAATAAACTTCTACTTTCTTAGAGGAGCTGGCCACTTATGCCTCACTATAGAAGAAGCAAAGAGAGAGACAGTCCTAAGTTTTCAAAACACAAAACTGTTCAAAAGGTGTTCTAGCTTGTCAGTTCAGTCTGGAGTTCTTGCACTGATCTCCAGTAGAGCTATTGGGAATGAAATGCCTCTTTCCTAAGAGCTAGTTAACCAAATCTGATTCCAGTGCTGTTACGACTAGGTGAGAGAAGGATAGAGAGCCTGCATGCATGCGTGTGGGAATCTTTCAACAACGAGGGAGAAGGTCTAATTACTCTTCAGCTTTGAGTACAGCAGAACTCTTGAAAGTGTTACCTATGACTATTTTTTGTGACTAGTACTGAGTTCCCATCCAGTGCTTGTAACTCTAGAGTAACAACTACTGAATACCGTATGATTGATGGGTTCCTTTCTTCTGTGACCTCAGGCAAGGTCAGCCTGTATATCCCATCTCGAGTGGATTCAGGCAGCCCTATCCATCCTCACTCTCAGTCGACCCTTCCATGTCCAGGTAGGTGTAGGAGGTGAATGACTGACTGGGGAGTAACTGCTGGCATTAGAGGGCAAGTTGCTCTTCTGCTTGCATCTTGGTCTGCCTTTGCTTGCTTTTCAGTCAGCTAAAACTTTATGCGTACATTTTTATTTAACATCTTTGTGTAATATACAGTTTGCCTGGATCCCACACTGGTCTCATTCAGCATTTTCTTGGCAGTCTCTGAAGTGTTGCAATTAGGAGCACCGGTGAATTGTCAACAACTAATTGAGCTGTTTCATCTGAAATGAGTCGTTAGTTCATTTCTAGATGCAGCGTGCATCCTTGGGTTGTGCTCGTGCAAGTATTGCAACCAGGTGGATTGTCACTTTAGTCTGTGCTCTCTAGTTCTAATTTCAACGTTGTTGGTAACTGGTCTGGAATCATTTAGGTATCTCTCTGTGTGGAAACGTGCTCGCAAGTAGGTATTTCATAGCCCAAAGCCACTAATGGCAAGGGATGTGCTGGTGTGTGAATCAGGCACTGTGTCTTTATGTCTAAGTGCAAGCAAGCAATGCTAACTGAGACTTGGCCGTGACACACTCCAGACCTCCTCTCCTCTGCTTTTGCACTCTAAAGACAGCTTCTGCATCCTGTGCTTGGTGTACACAAGGTTGCAATATACCACTCTTGAGGTTTTTTTGTGTCGCCTGTAGAAGACACATCCTCTTGCACGGGGACTTAAGACCGGGCCATTCGATAAGCGGTGGGTCTTCTTGCCTTTATTTGTGTGGGTTCCTTTGGATTATCACTGTCCCTTCACTTCTTTACAGGGGAATAATAAGCATGTGCCTGTCAGGGTGATTGTGAAGAAAACCCGTTCTTTCTCCTAAATAAAATGACCTGTTTTGGTTACAGGGCTTTGTGTTTGTTTTATTTTGATGGCATGAAAGAAAAGGGCAAGGCGACTAGGGAATGGAGAAAGGAGAGGCTGGATGTGATTCCTTAACCAGCAGTCGTTCAGCCAACTTTTGAAGCATGAGCTTGCTTTTTGATGACTTCCACTAGTTCTAGAGAAAGCATGCAGGTTTTCTGCTGCACCTGAGCTTGCAATGCTCAGCACCTTCATCATCCATCTCATCTATCCTTGAGGATCACCTGGGTTAGTAGAGTGGGATGGTTGAGTTAGTAGTACTTTGGTTTGGTTTTTGGTTTTTTTTCCTTGTACATATGAAAGGAAGGTTTATTTAGGACAAAAGTCTCTCTCTTCTCCCCCATCCCTCTTCTTCCAGGACGCAGGATTTGTTTTAGTTTATTTTTGTTTTAAGCATTTGAGGAAAGGATAGTGGGTTTAAGTGAAGTGATGTTAAAATCATTTAGCTTAAGTACCTGGAAAAGTAAGAGATTCCTTAGAGGGCCATCAGGGACTTCTTGAAAAGACTCTTTCTTTTTTTATTATTTATTTTATGTGTTTCTGCATGGCAGTTCCCTCCTTTGCATTGGCTGGTGGTGGATATTTTAAGAATGTTTATATCTCTGTGTGGAAATACAGTTTTTGGTTAAGAAATGTGTATTTTTATTGCTAGTCAGTGCAACAGCACAACCATTAAATGTTTTTTGTGTGCATTGCTAAAACTGTTTGCCTGAAAGGTAATAAAATAACTTCTTTATAGCCAAAATGTTGACTGATTTGTTTGTTTGTTTTTCTTGAATGAGTGAGCTACAATGCACAAATCTTAGCCAAATATTTCTCATGTACTCTTAAAGAATTGTCTTCCATTACAAGCTCTGTAGTGTTTGCATTCTTGGGGCATCCCACTGCCTTCATTTGTGTTTGCCTGTCTTCAGTAGGGTTACAGATGTTCCTTTGTTTTCTCTTTTAGGTTTTCACATCACATGATTCCTGGTCCTCCAGGCCCTCACACAACTGGAATCCCTCACCCAGCTATTGTAACACCTCAAGTAAAACAAGAACATTCGCACAATGACAGTGAGCTAATGCATGTGTGAGTCTACCTTTCTGTGTCTGTAAATAGAGAGATAGTTCGAGAATTAACTCTATCTGAAGAAGAGTCAAGGGGGTTATAAAAAAAAAAATGTCTTTCACATCCTCTTTGAATTTTAACTCTTCTCCTGTAACTAAGATGGGAGATGGGGGCTACTGTTTGAGAAGAGCAGTAAGACATGAGGCCATTTCTCATTCCAGTCCAGCACATTTTAGCTGTCAGCCACAGTCATCTTGATTCAGACATAATCATGGACTTGTCTACCTGCGGATGATGCTGGAGTATGAACTCATGAACTTCTGCTGGAAAAGGTCTTAACTGCAAACTCTGCTAGTAAAAAGCAGCCCTTTTGCTTAGTACTTGAAGGCAAAAGGCCTAAGAAAGAAGTGGATGAGGAACTATCCTCCTGCTTGTGGCTTTGGCCTTCTAGGGTACTGTGGATAGCTTTTCAAAAAGAGAATTGTGACAATGGTGAATTTGGAGCAGATTCACAGATCAAATGTTTTTTTTGCTAGGGAATGTCTAACAGACATCCTCCCCTGAGTATTAAGTCGGTTCCCTGAAAAGATATGGAAGTGAATGGGACACGACCACCATGAATGATTCTCATTCTCACTACTTAAATGCTACTGGAACCACAGATCAGTAATTTTTCATTGGGTTTTTTTTTTAGGCTGAAGGTAAATGGATGCTTTCTTTTCCCTCTCCTTTCCCTTTCCCCCACCACGTTTTAGGAAGCCTCAGCACGAACAGAGAAAAGAACAAGAGCCAAAAAGACCTCATATTAAGAAACCTCTGAATGCTTTCATGTTGTACATGAAAGAAATGAGAGCGAACGTTGTAGCAGAGTGTACTCTGAAAGAAAGCGCAGCCATCAACCAGATTCTTGGCAGAAGGGTAGGTACAGGAGGGTGTGTATGTACTCACGGGTGCTGCTAATTTGTGTGTGTTTCCCTTGAGTTGGCTGTGATGGCTTCACTTTCTGCTTGAGGTGCTAACTAATGTGCAACTCTCAAATTAGCTATAGAAGATAAAACGTGCAACTAAAAATAAAAGCAGTGTCTCGATTTCCTTTTTTCCGCTTTAGCAACATCAAGTTGGTGTCTGTTCCACTCATGTCGTGATGTCAGCACCTCGGGCATGAAACATCCTCATTCACACGTGGCAGGAGCATTTGGATTGCCTTCTGGGTCCTCTCTTAGGCTGGTGTCCTTCAGAACAGGAGGGGATCACTCAAAGATGGACACTGGATGCCAGTGGAAATGGAACTCAGAAGTGAATATAATGTGGTGCAATTGTAGGTTGGAGGGATCTGTGGAGGTCATTTAGTCCAGAGCAGATCCAGCTCCATCAGGTTGCTTGAGGACTTGTGCAGACAAGTTCTGAAGGTCTCTAAATTCAACAGCCGAGTACTGATGATCCTGTCCCACAGCCTTACTGTGCAGAAGCCTTTTGCTTCTGTGGCATCTTAGGCATGTTTTGTTCTTTCCTTGCTCCAACAAAAAATATACAGGCCAACCCACAATTACAAACTTCACGTTCACTGTCAGTGTTTTCTTTCAAGGGAAAGCAGCAGAGGCAAATACCTATTTTGGTCTTGAGTGTCCCAGAAATGAAAAAAGGGACAACTTTTGTATCAATCTGAGTTTGAACAGGAATTATTCAAATTCCCTTGCTCAGGTCTTCTCGACCACTGACTAAAGCAGTATTGAGAGGCATTGCAGCTCTCTGAAAACCTTGTGCTTTTGAAGTGGGATGTCAGTACATGACCTGAAATGCTACTTCTCTATTGCAATCTGAAGACATTCTCTCCCCCCAACAGAGCAGAAATCCATTGGTACTTGTCCTGGTTCCTGCAGCCTTCTGCCTTCTCTCTGATGTTCTTGTTACTTCTTCTTAAAGGACATTTTGGTGCTTGCCTTTTCCGTTCTTTCACTCAGGTCTTTAGGATGATGTTTTCATTCTCACTCCCTCAGTAATGGGTGCTGCTTGTTTTCTACGTCAGCCTTGTTTTCTTGGCCCGAATGAGGGCAGTGGCTTATTTATCTCCATTTTGGTAATGAATCAAAATTCATTACCTCCTCCAAATGTTCTCCATTGCCTGCTTTTTCCACAGCTTGGATGACTCCTTGCAAGTTCTCGTTCTCTGTGAGAGTACCTCAAATTCCACTTTTACTGTGGTACACAACATGCATGAGTTATCCAATATAATTGCTTGGAAATTAATTAATGTCAAGTGTTTTGTGTTCAGTCATCCTGGTCACTATTCACTATACCTTGTGCCGCTCTGGAACAGGAGGCACCTCTGTTGTCAAGAGCTGATGCCCTGCGTGCTGCTGGGCTCTCTGAGGCCATGGCATAATGTTCCAAACCTCCTGAGCTTTGGAGTGCAGGTGTGGGGTTTGAGAGCTGCAAACAGGCCGAGCTGCTGTGCTCTCACTAACACATCGAACTTGCCAAGTCAAGACAGACAAGCGCCTTAGTTCACATCTTCTGATGTGTAACAAAACGACATATTAAATCATACAAATGTGATCTGATCTGAAGTCCTAGTTCTGTAAATTATTCTTGCATGAGCGTCTTAATGATTTCATGTCTGTCCTTTTTTTTCCTTTTTTTTTTTTTTCTAATCTTCTCCTCCCTGCCTGTCCCCCATGCATGTTGTCAAAATCAAACAAGACGACACATCTAATGCTGCAGCAGTGGAACCTGATTCTGAGTAAAAGGTCTTTACTTTCTGCTTCAGGTCTATGAGATGTGTTTCAAGAAGAACAAAGTTATTAGATATTGAGGTAGCTGGTGCCTTTTCAAATGTGCAGGTTGTTAGGGGTTTTTAATTTTGGGTTTTTTTTTTTAATAAGTACATAAAAGCGGGAAGTTTATCCCTACCAGGTCAACTCATGTAATTTGTGAGACTATAGCTCTCTGGTTTCAGCATCTTAGAAACTTTTTGCAGTTGCTGTTTTCTTTGCTTCTGTTACAGCAAGAAGAAATCAGAAAGCAGGTACCTTGAAGCTCAGTATTTAGAGGTTGATCTTGGAACCCAGAGTGCTGCTGGTGCCCAGAAAGCCTTCTGTGTTGGCATTGAAAACCCACGTGTAGCTGCTGCTTAAAAACAAGACAGAAAACCCTTCTGTGGTGGAGAGATCACTTCCCTTTAAAAACAATACAAAACTTTTCTGTTTTGTCGGAAGTTAATGGGTGCTTTTTGGTTGTTGGGATTTTTAAGGGGGGAATTTTCTTGGGTTTGTTTTTCTTTTTTTCAAGTAGTAGTGGGAGAGCATGATTCTGCCACTGGATTATTTAGCGAGCCCTGTTTCCATAAGTGATTTTTGTCTTGCTCAAGGCACTTGGCAGGTGCAGAGCTGAGAAATGCCTGAAAGTTGGTTAATAAACACGAGTGCCTGCAGTTGCTAATGAATTTCATTTTTGCAGTGGGGAAGGACTGAACTGAAGTCAGAAAAACACTTGCTCATGTCATCTGTTGCCTGGGTATGAGTTATTTCTTAGTCTAATGCTATGTTTATTCTGTTTGCAGTGGCATGCTCTCTCCCGTGAAGAACAAGCAAAATATTATGAACTAGCTCGTAAAGAAAGGCAGCTACACATGCAGCTTTATCCAGGCTGGTCTGCAAGAGACAACTATGTAAGTCATTCACTTGAAGGCTTTTTTTTTTTTTTAAATTAACTTCCTTTACCTAAATTTTTTTTTTTTTTTTTTTTCTTTTGTGGAAAGTTCGGGATTGAGGGATGGTGAACAAGCATATAATATAAGCCTTATATTTGCTTGCACTTCAAGCATCGAGAAAACTTGAGATGATGTTGTTGCTGAGATGCTGCTTATGAAGGTCACAGTTTTTGCAGGGGAAAAAGTTAACATGGAAAGTTGTGGGTTTTTCCTAAGACAATGACCAGTACTGTCTGAAAACTTACGTTCTACTGTACAGCTGTGAGTTTGGCAGAATTTCTTATTCGATCACTTGTATCCAGAAATCATCTTTAGACCTGAGCAAAAAAAGTGGTGTCTCTCTTTCAAGAGAACCGGAAGCCCAAGGGCCTTAATGCAGACTGTACTTCAGCTGAAAGTAATGCAGAATGGTCCACCTCTGAAATAAAAACTGCAAAATATGTGTAAGAAAACCTTATGATAGATCCTGCTTTTATAGTTTGGTGAAGCTAGGAAGTTTTCTTACAATTACTCTTATGATATCAAACAAGTGTTACTAGCACGTTGCACAGCTTGTACTGCACGATTATACGTATGATGAGCTGTCAGTGTAGTCATGTGTTATAAAACTCACAACCCTGAGGCTGATCCCAGCCTGAGATCTGGGCTCCTCTCTGTCCCCCCATCAGCTGTGGCAATCTTTACTGTGATAGGAAGTGTATGTGCTAGAACTGGCTTAGTTTTCCATCTGTATTAGGTGGACGGTAGAATTTCCCTACTTCAGTGATGTCTTGTCAACATTTTAAAGATTAAGGTACTTAAATACAGTGTTAACAGAAAGTGCAGAAGTACCTGACATAGCTACGGTTCACCTTCTATAAAATTTTCATTATAAGCTAGAGTCTCTTAGGAGGATCTTTGGCATGGAAGGTGTTGACAGAGAAACTACATGATCAGCTCTGAAGCAAATGCCTTGGTCTTGCTGACATCCATGCCCAGTTTTCTAAGCGCAGGCACTGCTCTAAGCCCTGGCAGCTTTTTTCTGTCTGTTTTATAGAGTCATCTTTTCCAGCAGATGAGCTGTCATGACCTTAGGCAGGTAGGGTATATTTCCGGTAACCAGACCGTGTCAACAGAGCTGTCTTGAAACGCACCTGGGAACAAACAGGGTCTTAGTATATCTACTCCCTGAAAACAAGGGGATTTTAACTGTCTTGAACGTACTTGCTGGAAAATGAAACCTTGTCATCTCCTGCTTACTGGACATCAGCCTTCAAGGTTGTCCTGTGAGGCTTGGTTGCGTTGACTTTGAGAACCTGATGTGTTTTGCCACAGCCTACTGCCACACAGTACAAGCAGTGGACCTGTGGTATCTTAAGTGCCTTGATAGACATTAAGAGTGTGTAAGGTGGCATGTATGAATTCTGTCTTTGATGTGCTTCCAACCTACATCCTGTGTGGAAGCATAGCTCTGGCGTACCCCAGTTCTAGGGGACTTCTCCATTAGGACATACAGCTCCCTCTTGCAGTCCTCCTCTCTGCCTCTCCAGGAGTGCACACGTTTTTTGCCATGGTGGTGTGAAGGTGATCATAGCAGATCACAGTTTATCACTGAAACCATTCCAGGTCTATGTCATCTCTTTTTTTTTTTTTTTCCCCTTTTCTAACTTGACCAGTCAAAAAGTGAAATTGTATTCATTTAGCACAGATATTACTGCAGTATCTTGAGTTGGAAGTGATTTAGAGGTGACTGTTCTGTTTCATGTGGCTGAATTTCACAAAACATTGTGAAAGATGCATGCTACTTAGGTTTAACTCTTCTGTTTTGGTTCAGAAATGTCAAGAAAATATTAAGCATTGCTTTTCAACTGTTGACAATATCTGTGTGCTTTTTATTATGTTTTTATTACTAACACCCAAAGTAGTCCTGCAAAGTCATGTGATAGTCACGAGAAGACAGTGTTTTCATGGTGTGATGGTGTCTGTGTGTGCTGGAGTTGTCAGAAACTACCTCATTTGGGAATGCTGACACCTAGTTTTCAGTCCATCCTTTTCCTTCTGCTCCTCTCCTTCTGGTATCTCATAGATGGATCTCAGATCAGCTTTCAGTATGTTTTAGCACTTGAAGTCGGCCTGCTGTAGAGAATAAACCATAATTTCCCTCTCATGATTTTTCCATGTTAATGTCTGCACTAATGCACTTTGCAAAGAAGTCCTGCTGTGATAAAGTGCATTGCTTGGAGCTTCCCAGAGCCCTTCAAATCCGCTTTCCAACTTCTAGTCTCGGTCCCATCTTTTGGGATAGCTCACTCTCAAGGCATTGCCCAGCCCCGTTGCCAGCCTCAGGATAAATAAGGAGCTTAAAGAGTCAGGCAGGCCCAGAGACTACTTAGATTAAGCTTCACCATAGCCTGTATTTGGAGCCCTCGCTTGCTCTCCATCAGTGAGCATTGCAGTGGTTGGAGGTGGTGCCTCACATCACCTGCTGCCCGTCCCATCACCAGGCAGAGCCAGCTAATGGAAAGACACATCCCTCCACCTCTTGGTGGCAAGGTCTACATCAGGACACGGCACTGAGGTGCTGAGTGGGGGCACCCTGAGCTGGGGGGGCAGGAGGACAGCCAGCAAGGCTGCAGGCCTGCTTACAGCAACTGCACCAAGGCTTGCCAGAGCTCATCTGTTAGAGCCTGCCTTGGCAGCGCGAAGCCTTCTTTAAAATAGAAATGGATATGACTTCTTTTCTTAAAACAAACAAACAAAAAATATCTTTGTCTGACAACGCCGGACAATAAAGAGAAGCCTTTATAGGGAGGAATATCAAAGTGGTAATTAGGGCGATGCAAGATGACTGAGGTTTAAAATTGTGGGTCTTAAACTGACCTTTTGTTTCCTGAAAGACCGTGCGAACCGGGAGCTCTGGCCTTTTCCGTAGATGGGGTTGGCAGGACGAGCCCGTCCCGGGGCCAGTGCGGTGTCCCAGGCAGACAGCTGCCCGGCGGCCATTTCTGGCCCGCGCCTCGGTCACCTTAAGGGTGCTCCACGGGACACCCAAGCTCTTTGCTTGTGGCACAGGGTGTTCTCCGGGCACAGCCATACCCCTACGGTGTAAGAACCGCAAGAAAAAAGCTAAACAGCAAAACCAAAACCACACCAAAAAAATCCATGTAATCCTCTTGAGCGTGATCAGAACCATTTTTTTCAGTTGGCTGGTTTGCACCCTGGGGAGGGGGAGAAGTCGTGGTTGTCCTAGGTACTTTCAACACTCTGTCTGCTGTTGTCATGTGTGACAGTGTAAGTGTCTGAATGTGTGAAGAGTTCATGGAAGAGCCATAAATTATGATATGGGCGTGTGTGTCATCAGATTATTAAGCGTGAGAAGCCTTTTAGGTGCTTGCAGCTGCCGGCGTTAATTGAAAAACCACCAGAAATCGTAATTCCACATGGATATAAAAATATGTATTGCTCTTGTGTGCCTTTCTCCATAGATACTGAGAGCAAACCGTGTTACCATTGAAGCGCATGGAAGTGGGTTAGAAAAGGTTTTTAGCTGTCCCAAAACCAATGGTGGTTTTTCCTTCCTCACTGTCCCGGTGGCATTTGTTTCCGTGCTCTGAGGTGGGAGAGGGAGCAAAAAAAAAAAGAAAAAAAAAGTTGTACATTACACATACACATGTAATGGTATGGTAAAATGTCCTATTTTTGCAGGGGAAGAAAAAGAAGAGGAAGAGAGAAAAGTTGCAGGAATCAGCATCAGGTAGGCCATGACCAACTCTTCGTTACCATTCACCTCAGGTGATTTTTAGAAACCAGGGCTTGCGCTTTTTAATTTTTACATGCTTTTCTCTAACACTTGCTTCTGACGGACGTTTTTAAGATACTTCACTCGGAATGCAAGCTGGTGAAAACGCACACAGTACTTGTCTCCTTGTCCTTATGCCTTTCCGTGCAGCAGTCCTGACGGCATCGACACCTTTGGCTGAATTTACGCGTCGCTGCCATCGCTGTCCTGCTTTACCTTTTGCTTTTCTCCTCAATCTGTGGTAGACTGAGCTGTATCTCAAATACTGCGGGGGATTACTGGACACTGGAAACTTTACGCTGGCCCTTTCGTAGCCACTGTGGTTTGTTGTTTTTTTTTTTTTTTTTTTAAATCACTGTATTTTACATTTCTGTGTACACTAACAGCTGCCTGGTAGGTTGGCTAAAAGCATCAGTGAGGTCTCCTCTTTGCCTGTAAAATATATACAAAGAAACACTCTGTTTTCCCCAACAAAAATGGCTGGTATAAGAACCATAAGAAAAAACCTAAACAACACAACCAAAAACGCACCAAAAAAGATCCATGTAATACTGTAGCAAACAAACTTATTTGGAATGTGCAAAAGCTCTGTAACAGAAATTTGTTAAAGGAAAACAATCTTCTACAGGTACAGGCCCCAGAATGACAGCTGCCTACATCTGAAGCATGGTAAGAACATCTCTAAAGCTTTCCTGATGATAAAACTGAATTGTAAAATAAGCTTTCTTATAAATTCTATGCATTAATATGAATTTAGCAAAAATTGCAGAAGTATCACATCCCAAAGCTAAATGTTACTTTGATTACTGATGGTTTTTATACCGGCTATCTATTAGGCGTTCACCATTTCACTTCTTAACCTTGATATCTTCCAATGGACCGTACCTCACTGACTGGCTGCAAGTCTGCCTGTGAAGCACAGGGATGGGTTTATTAAGCAGTTGGAAGCCCTCCCAGCCTGTAAGAGCAGCTTGGAGGCTGGCTTCGGAGTACCTTCTAGATGCTGACATCTACAAGATGCTGGCTGGCTGGGTACACTTTTTAAAAATACATATATAAATTTATTCTCCTGTCTACTAACAAAACATCTGCTGAGAAAACGGGGCTGGATTTCAGTTCCATCAAGAATTACCTACCACGGGTATACAGTGGTATTTTGTGTGCGGTGTGGGTTGGTTTGCTTGTTTGTTGTATTTCCAGGATGTGTTTTCTCTCCTGGTATCATACCCTCCCCGCAGAAGGTGGGATGGGTCGCGATTACGCGTATCCGGTAACGGCATCTCGCCTGCTTGGGAGCGCACACGGTACCGCAGCGAGATCCTCACGGCTCCCTGTTGGCCTTGGAAGGCTGGTCCTTCTCTTCCTCTCCATGTGATACGTTTTCTAGTAGGAATTTGACATAATAGTGGCTTCTACACTCACTCACTCAGATTGCTCTCGGGAGATCCCTGAGAATTCCAGGAACCATGCAAAAAAAACCAAGTAACACTTTCTAAATCTATGTATGCATCTTAACAGAAACAGGCTCTTTATCCCCCCTCCTCTTGCCTTCTTTGGCCACACAGCTGACCCCCTTGGCACCTAGAGTGGTCACCAAAGCAGCCTCCTGCTGGCCCTCTGCTCTGCTGGGACTTTCAGCCAGAGAAAGCCAAGTTGAGTCCTCTCTGTGCAGTCAGTCAGTGGGTCACCACGATTCAAACCTCTCCTGTAGTTACGCTGGAGAGTCTAAACTAGGTTGGGTTTAAGGCTTTGGGTTTGTTAGCTTTTTTTTTTTTAAAGAGAAAAGGCAAAATGCCTGTGCTCTTTTTTTTTTTTAATCTTTTTCCTTCGAGCTAAGCTAAAGTTTTTTCCAGGCAAGCAGACGATTCTTGCCCTTTGCAATATGCCTGAGTCATGCCGATTTTTCGATGTGGCTTGCAGCATTTGGGTTCTGTAGCCCACACAACAAATGTAGCTGTAACGCATTGGGAGTTATAGTACCTGCCATGACTATTAAACCTATTAAAAAAAAAAAAAAAGCAGCAAGTGCTTTAACCTTGAATTTTATAATTGATATTTCAGCTTAATTTCCCAGATCCATGATTGTTGTGAGCGTTTTGCCATTTAACACAGTACCAGTAAGCAAAACACACCTAATTTTATCTGAATTGATGCAGGGCACTCAATTAGGATCAGAAGACAACTAGGGTTCAAGTGACAGATAGAAACTGGGGGATACTTGGCTTCTTGGATGCCTTACAGCCTAAAGATGACTGCCTTGCCTACTTTCGCTGGAGTTCCTCTGTTTGCATTTTCCATAGTAGAGGATGAGTTGAAATAGAAGAGGAGGAACGTTCTGAGTATGTGGGTTTTCTCCCTTTCCCTCTCACCTCTACAGCCCTCTCTTTCTTCCTTCCCCTTAAGCTCCGTAGCGGTGTGGGAACTGTCGATAATATCTGTCTGTCTGTCCTCATGCAGTTTGCAGCATGGAGTAGAACAGTAGGCATCTTCTAGCACTGAAGAAGATGGGGAGTGTGCTGTTGACTCCATAGATGTGCACGTAGGCAGCCTCGCTAAATGTTGCGTGCCGAGTGAGTGCTCTCCACTGGAGATGTACAGATGTGCTCTAGGTGGACACGTACAGATGTGCTCTAGGTGGAGATGTATGGATGTGCTCTAGCTGGAAGTAAATGCGCACAATGATTTAGGGAATCTGAATCAGACAGACTTCAAAGTAAACTTCTGAAGGTTAAGACTCTTGCCCTTTGCAAGCCTAATCCAAAGAATGTTTTGCCCACAAGCAGAATATCATACCAGGCCCACAGCAGAGCTGTTGTAGTCTTACTGGATGGAGATAATAAGTATGGGAATGCCTTTCAGTGAGTGCCGCAAAGAGCTCTTGAAGACAGGAAAACACTAGCTTGCTTGCTTGTAAAGATGGTGCAAGGAAGAGGGGGAAGGAGGGTGGGAGGTCTGGGAAGGAGACAAGCACTCTGTTATCTGAGAAGAATCAGAAATGAGTAGGTGGCAAGACCAAAGAAAGAATCTCGAGATCAGCACAAAGGAGATCAGCCAGGGCTGTAATTACGGTGATGTAAGTGAGAAGGATGAAATGGTGGGAGGGTTGTGTGGTGGGATGTTCAGAGGAAAGTAACGGAAGAGACACACAAACAGAAACGATTTAAGATACTGTGAAAGTTTTGGGTGGCTTTTTTTTTTTCCTGTCCGTGAATACTTCAGCACATGATTGATTTTTAAGGTGGACCTCTAACCCACTTTTTGGCTTGGACATCACCAAAGTGGTGAAGTCAAGGTGGCAGCGTTAAGTTGTCCCTCTTTCTGGGGCTGTATGTGCAGCAGCAGCCTTCTTACAGCTTTGGTATTTAGGATTTAGCTGAGTTTTGTGATCTCCTCCAGCCAGTTTGTAAAAGACTTTTAATATTAGGGTGCTTTAGGAATTCTGGACCTGGTGCTGCAGGCTTTGCACAATTATCCTGGGCTACTCCAAAGCATGTTGCCATTCTTGAAGGCTTGTGGAACTGTCCCCAGGCAGGATTTTATTTTTGATTGACGTGGCCCAACACAATGGTTTGAAATAATTTATTTTTTGAAGAAATAGCCCTTGTTTATTCTCTCCTTGTGAAATCATCTGAGAGTGACATAAGACCTGATAATGCTAAAAATGAGCTTGGGAGAGGGAAGGGGAAATGAGGAAAACTAAGATTAAGGACAATGCAAAGATCATCTCTTGAGCAACTTTCAGAAAGGTGGGTGTTTCCTTTTTACTTTTAAGCACAACCTTCTAGAAGACTTGTAAATGGGAGCAGTTCTGTGTCAGAAGTGGAGATTCCTAATTTCCTATCCAATTTGACTTTTGGAAGGGGAAAAAATAGCTCATTTTTAGCACTTCATGAGTATTTTTAAATCGGCAAAGAAATAGAAAGGTCCTAACAAACATTCATCCTGATTGTTCTGCAACGTGGAAATAGTTACCTTCTTATGACTTGCTATATATAAGTTATGTAGGCAATTTAAATTATAGAAGGCACATCATTTGACATATGGCAGAAAGCAATTGGGAAGTCCTCACAAGCTACACAACATATCATTGTGTCTTGGCATACCTTCAAGGGCTAAAAAGAGTGATGGACAAGCTTAACAGACATTTGAAAACCTGCGGAAGTGTATTTGTGGCTTGCAAAATTCCATGACAATTAGCATTTAGATTAGCAAAGCTTTCACAAATGAGATGACTTGACTAATACTGATTTACAATCAGAAGCACTTAAAAGGATCAGATAAAGACTTTTTGACTTTAAGCAATGAATTATCTATAACCTTTCAAACTTCCTACAGGAAAACTAGAAGTCATTTTTGGGTAGTGTTACAACAATCAATCTGTGACTGGATTATCTTTTCCTTATAACTTAGAAATAAAATGGAGCGAGGTGGTGAAAGCAGACTATAAAGTGGGTCAATCTACATCCAGATGAACCGTCTGATGACTGTTGGTCATGGTTGGTCATGGGTTTTTGGCCAGCATCCTAGAACGGCGATGCAGAGAGGAAGTGGTAACCTTGCTTTCTGAGGCACGTCTTTTCTGACCCGGCTTGTCCAGCACTTTGGAAATTGCTGCTGGAGTAGCTGAAAATGAAACAAATGCTCCACCCCTTTCCATACCCCTTGACTGCTCAGAAGCTTTAAATACAGCCTGGAGAATTTGTGCAGAAGTTAGTGTATGTGAAAATTTGTGCGGTGATGATGGTGCGGAGACGTGCCTTGATTTGCTTTAAAAACTGCATTTCCTGTGTGACCCACGTTTCCCCGTTTTGCCAATGAATGGTGGCCTTTGGCATAGGCACAGGGGCTAGAATGAACAGAAGAGAATTTACTGTATTGAAGGCATTTATATTATTGAATACTTTGGTTAACTTCAGCCTTTTTCAGATAGGCATAGAAATTTCCAAAGACAAAGGGTAGAGCCCTCAGAGAGATCCCCTTCTGCAACTTAATTCTGACCTGACATTGATCTTGCTGCGGTGAAAGCTAGAAAACCTCCTCTCTTTCAGGCTCTCTGACATCAAGAGAAATCTCAGAAGACAAGCCACCTCCTGTTTAGGTGGCAGGTACAGAAGGGCACTGACATCTGCTGGGAGAGGTGCAGCAGAGCAGACCGAGTCCCCCAAGTTCCTTTCCCAGCCCGGCAGAGGAGCCTTGTGAAGCGCAGGAAGGAAGGAAGGGTATAAAAGTGATTTTGGGTGCAACCAGACTATGTGAGGGACAAGGGTAAGTCAGGGTAGGGGTCAAGCGTAAGTTTTCTAAATTAAAATCCAGCAGAACACTTTCAAAGAGGCAATCAGCATAGAGAGGGGATTAGGGAAACAAGAAAATTTTGTAAGCCCTTACAAAACATTTGGTTTTGCGACCAAAAGGTGTACCATGGTCAACTATGAAGTTGAGTGTTGACCTTTGGCATTTTGTGTTTTAAACTGACACTGACAAAGGGCAAAAGCAGGTAATTCAGCAAGTGAATGCCTAGAACTTGTTTATTTTGCCAGAGATGCTCGAGTTGCAGATGCTGCTGTGAAGTCAGAGATGCCTGATGAAGTTTGAACTCAGCCACGTTTACAAGTGATGGAAATATTAAAAAAATAAAATAAAATAAAATCCCCTATGGTTTCAGTTCTGAGGTGTTAGTGGTCAGTGGCTTGGGCTAGAGTGAAGGAACAGTGGGACAACTATTGTTCTTACTCTTCCTGTGGGATAGGGTGGGGACAGGGAGTTGACGGCTGGTGCACCATTCTTCTCCGGTTGGGAACGGTGTATTCTAGTGGATTTAGTAAACTCACCACCAGATTCTAAGGTCATGAGAAAAAACTCTCTGTAGAAACAAACTGTTTCATAAAGATATCGGCAAGATTTGGAAATGTGGTTTCACTCCCAGTGGGAAGAAAAACGTCATCATTTTAGCGTTCATCTCAGGTCTGCATTGCATTTTCATTTTCTAGTGGATTTACATGGAAACTTCCAAAATGAGTAATTGATATTGTATTCTTGGACAGCTAGAAAGCAAGCTGTTATGACATTGTCAAAGTCTCTCCTGTTTGTTTCTGAAGACTAAGCTTGGGTGAAATCTGTCCTCCAATTTCAACAGAATTGTGTTCAAATGCAATTCTGTCAAAAAGCTTAGCAAACTCTAGCACCGAGTTTTGTGTCTGTCTGCTTCTGACTTTTGGAGATTATCATTGGATTGAAGAGGTCTTCTGATATATAGGAATGCAAACCCAGCCATCCTGTAGACAGTGGCAAGAAAAACAGACCAAAAAGCCTAACGTGAAGGTGTCACTGGGGTGTAGCATGTGAGCAGGGTTAGACGCAAGGAAGAAAATGGTTCCAGTGACCGTCTCTCTGAATTGGTGTTCTTGCCACAAGCATCAGTAGTGTCAGATGTTAAGACAGTCAGTGTTAAGAGAGCTAAGGAGGCTTAACTCAGCAGAGAGAGATCATTTATGAAGTTGCTTCCTCCTTGCAAAAGCAAGATGCATGTTTCCTTGTGAATATAAAGTTGCATCAGAATTAAACTCCAGAGCTTTGAGCGCCTGGATACCTGAAATTGCATGAGGTAAAATGATATTGCCAAGATAACTACATATAATTAGCTTCATGGTGTGCGTGTGCCTGTCTTGACACTAAGTGAGCCTACATTTTGATGAATAGTTGGGTTTCTTCCCATATGTGTGTCTTTTGAGATACAGGAGCCTCCTGTTGTGTGTTTCGGATCAGTAGAGATTTTCTGCTGAGATGACTTAATTGCTCCAAAGTGAAGGTGGTGTGTTTGAGTTCTGTAGTGGGTTTTTGTACTGGTGTCTTACACTGGTAGTGTAGTGTTTGCTCTGTGGATGTGGGTGTGTAAAAGGGTTGATGAAGCTCAAGAAGATACACAAGTTACATCTGACTTGCCTTTGGTTGCGTGAAAGCAACTACTTACATTATTCCATGTGCTCAAATTTAAATATTGGGTTTGTCTTTCAAAGGGCAGCGTAAATTCTAACCTATGTTTAATTATGGCAGAAAAGATGGTATACAAAGGAAACTCTACCTAGGTTATTTCTTTCTTTTGAAAGAATTTTTATTTACTTTTTTTTATTTACCAGTACCTCCTCCCTTTTCTATTACAGCAGGTGAAAACTAGGGGCACTGGAATTGCAACTTCAGAACAGATACATCTTTCTTCACAGCTCTCAGTCTATAAAGTAAATAATTTTTAAAAGTCTTCTGAATATTTATTATATGCTATAAAGATACAAAAAAAGGGGACGAGCCTATTTCTTCCTCCCTTGCAGATCATTTTTTAGTATATTCTTCTTTAAGAGGCTGCTAGAGATGGCTGTCTGGGGCTAATCTTTTATTATAAACATGGAACCTCTCTCCCCTCCCACCCCAACAGGAAAAACACATCGTGGCTCTTCCAGGAGGATCATTTTAAAGATTGTAGCGCAGTGATAAAGCTTCTAGTTTCATGCTGCCTACACTGGGGGCCTTTGATAAGAGCCACACCTGCTTTGGCATTGCTGTCTTGGGCTGCACAAAGTGAAATACCCCGAAATACCTGGGTGTTTCCTGCGCTGACACCAACCTGCTCTGGAAGGTCTCAGGCTCAGGGAAGGGGGTGTAAATGTTCCTGCCCCCTCACCTAGTAGCCCATCTAGCTGAGGCCAAATAAAGAGGACAGAAGTTAGGACACCAAACTCCACCTACAGTCAATGGAGAGGTAATAAAATGAAAATCACCACTGACACAGCTCCAACATTTCAGTAGTATTTACTATAGTTTTAGGGTACAGTTCTATGTAATTTGGCAACAAAGACAGCTTGAAAGGCTTTCCTTCGCTGCCTGCTGGTATCCAGCTCTTGCAGAGAGGGCTTTTTTTCCTGTCTCCCCTAGGTCCCTCCATCCTTGTGCTGTAACAGCTTCTGGGACCCTGCAGCAAATTGGATTACTCAAACGACTGGGGTTCTGCTGGGAGGTGCTGGGTTGGTTGCTGAGTTTTTTTTCTTGTTGTTTGTTTAGAAACAACAAAGGTTGTGGAGTGTTTGTTTTTGTTTGCCCAGAAGGTTTCAAGGATCTGGTTTAGGCTAACACCACAAACCATGGCACAGCTGGGCAGGAAGAGGAGCAGACGGCAGTGCCTGGAACTCTCTCCAGCTCTGCTGCTGCTAAAGAAAATACAAAGGGGCTTCACAAACAGAATGAACCTTTCTGATAAATAATGACCTGGTTTTGCGTACCCGAGTTTCTGGAGTATTGGATAAACCCTGGCAGTAAGTTGAACGTGTTCATGTTGGACTTCAAAAGAAAAATGACAGTTTGGGCTGCTGGGTCCCTGAATGTGCCATGTTGTTTGAAGTACTGGATTAAAAGCCAGGTTTGAAAACTGCTTTTTTTTTTTTTTTTTTTAATACATATAACTGCTGTTGTATGTTGTCTTGTCTTTTCTTACAGCTGCATGAAAACAAGCTATGTTTGGTGGGGAAAGATGTAGAAAAAAAGCACCCGGTTTGAAACTCTTACTTTCTGCAAAAGGTTTAGCTGCCTCTCTTACTCTGTACTTACTCCTGTGAGTACTCACCCAGACACTCTTGACTGTCTTCTATAACCTCTTCCAATTAGCATGACCTGGACAAAGGATCTAGCGAAATGGAGAGGAGTTAAAGACCAGAGGAGGAGCACAAGTTCCTTGCAGAGCCACCCTTTAATCCATCTCATTCCCAAGCATGGGGAGGACTTTTGGTCCCCTTTTGATGCTCTTGCCCTCAGTCGCTGAGCCCAGGCTTGTTAGGAGGCTTTAGCTTGAATGTAGTGATTCCTGAAATACAGTTTTATCTCTTCAGTACTAAGGCGTTTCTTTTTACACTGGGATTACTGTTGAGTTTTATTTCTGTTTCTTTCTCGAGGTGGTTTGGAGTTGTTGGGGTTTTTTTTTTTCCCCTTCTTTCCTCCTGCAGTCAGATGTACACTGCAAATGGCACAGACAGTGCCTCCTATTGTGGCTCGGGCTCAAGGCTTCACATATGTAAAATGTGACTTGCAGCACTTTCTTTGAAGCCTAACCACAGCCAGGGAGCTGTAATTGCAGTCTTTGATTGCGCCGACTTCACTTGTGGATTGGGCTTTGCTAGGGCATGCCTCGCTTGGCCAGACTTCAGCTACAGCCCCCCAGTGAAGCCTTAGATGTGGGAAGTCTTCAGTCTCCTTAGCACATGCCTGTGGTTTCTTGAAAAGAATCCTGATTTGACCTGTTTTATATCTGTAAGGCAACACTGCTGCCATTTGTATTTTTTATTTATTTTTTTGGGGGGGGTATTATTGGGTTTATCAGCAGTAGAAGCGATTCCCAGTGCGTAGCCTCAATGCGCAGCTGGGGAAAGGCTGGGTTCTAGATGCTGCTACCGAGTAATTTGGGGCTCCACGGTGCCTGATCCCGTGCAGAATTCCAGTGGTATCGGAGTGAGAGCTGCGTCGGGATGGAGAAAGAAGGGATGGCCGCCCTTTGAAAAGAAAAAAAGAAAAAAAAGGCAGTGTAGGGGCCAGAGCAAGGCTGCCATCGTTATTTTAACCTCCTGACTTCAAAGACGGCTTGCTGGTTATGGGAAAGGGGGGGGGGAGGAGGAGGAGGAGGAGGCAGGGAACCATCTCAACAGAAGAGCATTTCATTTCCTTCGGTGAAGTTAGACATTCCTGGCTGCTAATGGGGAGTAGCTCTGAATCACGGCGCTTGTATCAGGCTGCTGTGAACTACTGGCCTGGCGCCTCAAGGCCATTCCCCAACAGGAAGCTGAATGTTTTCATGTCAGACTGAGAGGAAAACCTTCCCAGGAAGAGCAACCTGGACCCAAACCTTTGAAAATCCGGGATGAAAAGGCACAAAATAAATATAAATCTGCAGGGTGCTCTCTCCCCAGTGTTCCTCTGCTGTTTGCTTGGCCTCTTCTTCCCGGCTCCTTGGAAAGGTAGAGCCCTTTGCAGGGCTTTGATCCACATGTGTTACGGAGCACTAGACGACTTTATAAAAAAAAACAACAGGAAAAAAAAAAAAGAGGAAAAAAAAAAGGCAGGAAGCTCAGAAGGCTTTTTTTAGTCGGGGCTTGGGCTGGTTTTTATGAGGAAATAGGAACTGAATTAGTCAATACAGACCACCTCTGTTGAAACCGCTGGTTTGCCAGTGGACTTTCAGCTGTGCTGTTTAAGAGGCCACAGCAGCTTTAAATGCCACTTTTGTGGCTACCAGCAGCAGGTGAAAATTATTCATTATGTATCATCAGGGATGGTGGTATTTGGGGGAGGGGAGAGGGCCCCTCAAATTTAAGCTATATGGGACAGTTGGATGGAAACTTGTGCTTGTTCTTTCCACCTTATTTAGTCTGCAGCCAAACTTCTTCAGTGTCCTAAACTTTCCGCTACACGATGGTCATGTGGGTAGCTTCTGTTGAGGAGTCCCTTGTTTAGTAAAATTTTGAGGCCTTGAGGTTTAAACCATTGCTAGGTAAACTTGTTCTGCCTTGCCTTGCGTGACTCAGGGTGCTGGCAGTGCATCTCCTTCGTGTGACGAAGCGTTACGTGTTTCTTCTGGTGAAAATTCACTCACCACCTCCACTGAACTGCCTCTGCTCACTTGGGTGGTTCTCAAAAGCTCTGCTCCTTGAAACCTCTATTTGTTCAGCAGCTGGGTAGGACCTGGAAGCCTAGAGGTTAATGTAGATTTGATTTTTTTGAGATGCCAATAACCCAGAGACGTTACTGGAGAGTGTGTCCCTCTTTTGAAAAACGCCTGACTCATTAGACAGTCTCTGGGTGGAGTGCCTGTTATAAACCAGTTGTCTGGGTCAGAAGGGCAGGGGTGATGGTTGAGTTAGTTAGCAATTGCATAAGTCAGCTGATGTAACCCAGAGGCTTAATGATGAAGAAGTGCTCCTCTCTGGATGAGCAATGCTTGCACTGTTGGCCTTTTCACATGCGCTGGGAACATAAATCCTTCCAAGATCCTAGAGAATGTTACAGCTTGGTAAGAGGCACATGGCTCTGACAGAACTGGAAGATGTTTCCTACTCTCTAAAGAGCAGAATGAATTCTCCCCAGTTGTGCGGAAGGGTGGTAGGGGCAGTGTTCACACACGCCTCATCTACCACATTCCTGTACCCAGCTGCTTGCAGAAGACAGCATTTCTTAATTTCTGCAGGGGTTAGAGTTTGAAGCTCTAAAGCAGAGGTTTAAATCACCTTAACCACTGTAGCACCAAAGCCTGAGGATATCTAGTCTTGTAACAAATACCTGGGTCAAATGTTGTAAATAAATGAAATCCACTACAAAAGGGAATTACTTCTGTAACACGTTGAATATCTAAATAGCTTAAAACCACACCTTTCTAGTTGATGTGGACGTGTTTACAGTCCAAAGTGCTCCCCACAAATATTCTTGCAAGTTTCAAGCAAGAGCAAGTACCAACACTCTGCACTTAATTTCCACATTGCAAAGGCACATTCCACTAACACACTTGTGTCATAAAGTTACAGTGACCCATCACCACCTTCTTTGAAGGATTCTTTTAAAAAAAAGGCTTCATATAGTCTTTACCTCTCTCCCTCTCTCTCTCTTCCTTCCCTGTAGGTGGGAAAAGAAATGCTTTCTCAACTTGCAAAGCAAAGGCGGCGACACCAGGACCCCTTCTGGAGATGGAAGCTTGTTAAACCCTAGGTGTGTCCTTCATCCACACAGACCACCCCCAAGGAGTCTGTCTAGGATGTCATTCACCCTGATGTCACTGCTAGAGACACTGAATCATAAAGACAATCACTGCCAAAATCCTTCACTGTCACGAGGTCCAGCCCCGATACAAATAGAGCAGCCGAGCTCCTGGGTCAGCAGAGCAGCTTTTGTCTTCACTCCACCTCTGCCTTGCACTCCTTAAGCCCCCATCTCCTCTGTGTCCATCAAGAGTCAGCAAAGAAAGCAGCGTGGCTGTCTCTGCTCCAGCCAACAGAGTCACGGAGGAAACAGCTGCCCCACACAGCACAGCAAGGAATGGAATTTGCCTGGACCAGGATGACACACTCGACCTTCTTTTTATTTAATGGTGCGACAGGATCAATTTTGGTTTTAGCTTTTTTTTTTTTTTTTTTAAGAAACTTGAATGCTTTTATATTTTAACTTTTAGTTTGTAATTTCTTTGGTGTATATTTTACTAGGTATGAGCTTTTAAACAAGTGTCAGAAATCTGAAATACTTTTTAAATAAAAGGGGTTTTTCTTTCTTTTTTTTTTTTTTTTTCTGACAGAGGGAAAAACCTGTATGGAAAAAAAAGGTGGCTTTTTTGTTAAACTATTTGTAACAAATAGTGGCCTCTCAGTCTATATAATACAGTGTCCTATAGAACTAAATAAATGTAACAACAGTCAGCTGGTCAGTAGACACGTCAGTCCTGCATCATCTACTCTGTAAACACAAGCAATACATCCAGTAAATCTGACTGCAGTGAGTTCTCCTTCTCACCCATTCCCTTTCTCCTTGTAAAAAGCCCAGCACTTGAATTATTACTTCAATTGTTCTGTATTTGTATCTGTTTTTGTTAGCCTGTTAGTGGGATTTTATGCCAGTTGTTGAAATGAGCATTGATGTACCCATTTTTTAAAATAGTAAGGCACAGCCTTTGCCAAAAATACTGTCAACCGATTTTACTTTTTTTTTTTTTTTTTTGTCATTCCAGTTTGAGTTAATGTGCTGAGCATTTGTTTTTTAATAAAAGCTTTGTAATAAAACTAAAGTCAATTGTCTGGCTTAAAAAAAAAAAAAAAAAAGACTGGCTTGTGCCAGAATCCCTCGAAGGTAGAAGCAAGCCCAGGAAGACACAGGCACTTCTAAGGCTGAATATTTTGGCTCATTCTTCCCTTGTAGGAAATGCAATGTGGCTGTTCTGGTTTTTGCTCATCTGAAGTCAAGTCGTTTTGGAAGAGGCTTTCTTTTTCTTCCTAAAGAGAACAGGAGTAAGCAACGGGCAGGCTCAGTGCTCCCTTTTGCTTCTCAGTTAGATTCAGCCCCCCAGGGGCTACGATCCCGCTCTCTATCTTCAGTTTCCTACTAAAATCTGAGTGAACACAGCAGTGGTTCTAAGATGACGATTAGGATCATGGATTCCCTTCTTTCTGGGTGCAGTCCATGTCCACACAAGGGGTAGAAGCCTTCAGTTAGATTTCTTAGAACTCTACCTTAATTACCTGGCAGTCGGGGACTGGAGCTGGCTGCGGAATCCGCCGTGGAGGGCCTGGTTTCATGGTGTAAGATCTAGAGTGAGCATCGCCAGCGTGCTGCCAGTGGTGTCCCTGAGACATTCCTGCCATAGTTCTGCACAATTCAAAACTGAAAACACAGGTGATTGGGTCTTTCAAACCCCCAAAACCACCAGCAACTTCTCTGATGCTTTGCCCCTTTTGTTCAGGGACTGGATTCCCAGCTTTGAAAACCAGACACAGCTGCCTGACCTCCACTAAGGGACTTCAAAATGAAAAGAAAAAAACAAACCAGCACAGAAGAGATAAACTATTTCAAGGGTTTGTGAGCACCACTGCAGAAGAAATACTATGAATTTGTATGTTGAATCAGTGTGACTTGTATCCTAACTCCTGAATCTTATTTGGTGTGAGATCAGACTGAGTTGAGCTTGAGCTCCAAGGAATTCCATAGGTGAGTTACTGCCCAAGGAAGCCTTGTGATTCCATTGTTTGTGACTGACCCTTAAGCTCCGTTGCATAAGACATTTCATAATTAGAAGTGTTATAAAACAGCTTCCTCTGAAACCAGCACGCACTGAACACAAACCTGATTGTAAGTATGTAACCAGCATATTAGTTCTTGCAAGATTTATTTCTAGCAACTAGTGATTATGTTAAATAATAAAAAAAAAAATTTAAAAAGGCAAAACAAGTGACCAGCCAAGGGGATGCTCTCTGATGGCAGGAGCTGAGAGAAAAGCAGCTCTATACTGGAGTTTTGCAAGACGGCTACGTTTCCATTCCAGTCAATTATCCCAGCCTTTGCTGGAAACCTGACTGGGGTTTGGTTTGGGGTTTGGTTTTGGTTTTTTGCTTTTGTTTTTAAAGGGAAAAAAGTGAGTACTTTAGTGCAGTAATTGTTCTAAATCAAGGATTACTGCAGCAAGTTCTGTAAATTACATGTTCCAAAGATAACAGTTCCTTTTAAAACACAACTACTTTATTTAGCTTTTTTAATGGCTATTTAAAAAGCCACTTACCCATTCTGCAAAAGAATTGTTCCAAATGGAGGTGTTAGGCTCATGCAGCATGTTGTCCCAAATACATCATGTAGTGAAGAGTTGCCTATCTTAAGGACAAAAGGTCTTTCAGCTCCAACTGCTGAAAATAACATCTGCTGTTAACACCCCGTGAGCAAGCATGATGTGTTGGGATCATTCATAAATCAAAGCCCTTTCCCCTCATAGCAACTGATACTCAAGGCTTGGGATGTACCTGAAACAGAGTGACTGGGTTATCCTGGAAAACCCTCCGTGACTCGGGTGGGTGTCCGTTCCTGCCCCTCCAACGCCCATCGGCATTTTTTCCTGGGGGACAGAAAGAGAAAAATGACCAGGACCCCACCAGCTCATCAGTGACCGAGACAGATGAGCTAGTAAAAAAGGCCTAGAGATGATGGTGTTACCCAAGCAGTAAGACTAGGTTAAAAGCCTTGTGATGCCAAATAAATTGTTCCAGGTGAGACTCAAAAAACGACACCTAAATTCCTGATGAGCGACTAAGGCAGGTCAGCATCTAACCACGTCTCTCATGGGTGCCTGAGGAGATGATTACCCTGTATTTCCCACAGAAAAGGTCTTTAAGGATTTAAATACTCCTACCTAATGGCTGAGTTAATTATCCAGGCATTCCTAAACCCGCTCTCTCCCTCTATGCTTCATTCCATGCCTGTGCCAAAACTGGTTCTGCACAGGTGGCGGTACGGGTAGTCCCATTCATAAACCCAGGAGATAGCCTAGTGGCCAGCAAACACACGTCCTTCCTCCCACTCCTCTCACTGAAAAAAAAAAAAAAAAAAAAAAAGAAAAAACCACAAAAAAAGTTGCGCCAGGGTTATTTACAGCTAATGAGGCCAACATCACAGGATGGCCTGGCTCCTCAGGCTTTCTGGATCACCTGGGCCAGAGCCACTTCCCCTCCGTTACATGAAAGAACAATGCTCTAGGCTAACTGTGGCTTCTGACACAGCAAGTGATGACAGATTGAGTAGTTGTGCTTAGAGGGACTCACCAGCTCTAGAGAATTCTCTTCTGTTGCTGTTCCTGCTGTGGATTACCTAACAGAACGGGCGGTGAGTTAGTTGCGCAGTGATAGCTCCACAGTTGGGTCCATCTGTGGCAAATATGGGACCTTAAGGACCCAACCCTTGCTCTGAGGCTGTAGGACAGCAGAACCCAGAGCATGGGTCATCTGTGCTCCTTTGAAGCCATGCCAACCGTTCCCTGTTTCCTGATGGCCTCCTGCTCTGATCTACACGGAGGCTGATTAGGCTCGAGCAGGAAACGAAGGGCACTACAGAGACTAAGAAATGCCCAAAAACCCCCTCCAGTAACACAACTGCAGTTCTCTCCCCTGCATTCACACGGGGGATGACGTGTCAGGCAGCTTCCCCTCCAGCATAAGGACCTAACGCCAAGTAGAAGGTGACGGGGGAAAGAAGTGATCCCACAAATAGCCAGAAGCCTGTCGGCTACAAACTCGTTTCTCCCAAGTCGGGTCAGGGACAAAACTACTGGGCTAAGAAGGAAGTTAGCCAAAAGGAGAGCAGCTGTAACAGGAAAATGGCCTGCTGTAAACACAGATGTTCTGAGATGAAGCCAAAAAACCTAGAAAGTGTGCCCGAACACATTCATTTTTCCACACGACTGGCCAGGAAGAGAACCTCTGCGTTAATGTATGAATTTACCCTGTGAGCCTCTTCATGGATGCAAAGATCCGCTTTAGAAAACAAGCAAGCAAAGAAGCATCTGAGCCTCAGGGAAAAGGACATGTCTGCCAGAAATATGGGAAACGAACCTCTTAACCACCAGCTTTCAGCCATCTGCTCCCCATCCTCCCAGGTAAATACTCATACCTTCAGGCCATGGGCTTTAGATGATGTCTTTTCTCTGGCTGGCACGCTCTTCCTGCGACAACCGTAACTTCGCTGAGCCACAGAAGCAGCATCTGCTTGGCTAAGATAACAGTCATGGCTGACCTGGTCTAAGGGTTCTACAAAACACATTTTGATAAACTCACCAGCCATCCTGCCTCCCAGAAACCCAACACATACACCAAGAAGGGACAGGTTTGATCATCCCTCTCAGCTATGGAAAACCAACAGCAACCAGCAGAGCTAGGAGAAAAATTGCTGTCTGTCTCATACCAGAAGAGCAACTCACTCAACAACTGGTCTGCCCTGTGAAAAGTAACTACAACAAAACAGAATCTTCAGCAGAATAAGAAAAAGAACATCCTCCACACCTTAGTGATGGTCAAGACACTTATTTGGAGAGGTAACTCTTTGAATTCGGACTCATTTCCTACAACTAAGAAAACTGGCTAAATATTCCTGCAGGATATTGATTAGACTGAGGTAGGGCAATCTCTGTGTCTTCTTTTAAGAGAGAATACACCACAGGGACAAGGACTCATCTTGAGACATCAAAATGCTATGTAGGGGTTAGGTTTTCTCAGCACCTGCTTGTGAAAGTAAACTGCTGGGTAATAAAAAAGGAGGTGGTACCCACCAGAACATGGCACCCCGTGACTGGGACAATGTTCCAAAGCCTGAGATGGACAAGTCTTAAGACTTGCTGCTTTTGGTATCCTGAAATATGTTTCCTTCTTAAGTTTTCTCCTGCAAAATCTGTTTTATTTTGTAATGACTAACATCAGCAGCAACTTCTTCTTCTCCGCTCAAGCCTAAATGAGATAGGCAGTAACCCTATTAGCAAACAAACTGTGCCTGAGGAATCACAGAACGGTCACTGCTTTTTTTCCTGTAAGAACCTGCAAGCTCAAACT
The DNA here is from genome assembly GCA_004320125.1 of Scolopax mira. Classification (NCBI taxonomy): domain Eukaryota; kingdom Metazoa; phylum Chordata; class Aves; order Charadriiformes; family Scolopacidae; genus Scolopax; species Scolopax mira. The sequence goes on from BJBW01005140.1 coordinate 27,843, forward strand.
CTACCCAACTTTTTAATACAATGTCCTGAAAGAATTCACAATCAAAACACCTTGATCGAAGGTCCCTCAACAAACCTAACAATGAGGGGATTTAGTCGCCGTTTGAAAATTCAGATTTGATATAGAAGATTTTGATATATGGTCTAAAAGTTTCCCTTTTTGTGGGACTTCTATGACTGCATGACTCAGAAATAAAACCACTTAACAGCACCCAGTTAACCACTGAGCAGTAGTTATTCCCCACCTTGGTTTTTGGTTGTTTGGGTTTTTTTTTTAAGTGTGAATTTACTGAAATTACTTACTGAAACAGAAGAGCAAGAAATTTCTCATAATAAATAATAACAATTTAATAAATGATTCGCTTTTTCCTCTGGTTCATTCAATTTTACTCCTGCTGTAGGGTTTGGTTTCTCCATCCTCCCGCATCTCTCTCTATTCCAGCAGATCCAGCAAGTTCTCCAAAAGAACTTCATTCCACACAGAAAGCAGAGAAAGTGACTCTCCTTCACTGCCAGGAGCCAAAACTTTACATGGAATATTTGTTAGAAAAAGCAAAATTTGTAGGCAAGCCAGGCTCAACAAACTGCTGTACTGAAATCAGGATAACCTGCTGTACAGGCACTGCTTCTGTTTAGAATGATTTTTAGGTTTTAAGTCACAAATTCAATATAAATCAGTTGTAAGTTGAGCTAGGTACTTGCAGGTTTGCACCACTCTCATAACATGACTTAAAATGAAATTCTAAGTCAAACTCATACCAGCCACAGCTCAGCCCAGTCTTACCTGTCACTGAAACGGTTCAGTCCCCAAAAGCACAATAAAAGTGATTTTTCAAAAATCTTCACCGCTCTTCCAGTTTCTTCACTGGAAACTTTCCTCCCTGTAACGTTAGCTGCCACTGTAGAAAAGCTCTGCCCTTTGCCAAACAGCAGTGAGCCTGAGGGTGAAGATCGTGTCTACTCTACAATCCTTGGACACATTCGTCATAATCTGCCATTATTTCTCCCTTCCACCAACATGCTACTTTAAATGTCATGTGTCAATAAGCTTATAAACCTATGCAAATAATCTTTAGAGTATAACCCTGCCCTTGAGGTAAACTGTATGCTCAACTTTTATTGTAAGACAACCAAATGTCCTTACAAATTTAGATCCAAGTAACAATACTGGCTTCAGTTCATAGATTTGCCAGTTTAGTGTCAACTTAAGCAACAATGGCTTTCAGTCTTAGCCAGAAATAAAATGCCAAGCCTCTAAGAAAGGGAGAGACTTCTTCCTCAGTTCCAATTAATGCTTTTGTTTAAAGAAATAAAAAAAGATGGTATCAGGAAAACTGCTTATGTGAAATTGACAGCATGTTCTCCCCCCCTACCACCATTCTCTCTCGTTTTTAAATAAAAATTTACCACTTTAAAAATCTCCTCTCTCTAGTACTGAACAAATTAAGTTCTCCAACTACCTTCTGTCTCTAAAGTAAGCTATTTAAATGCCTGTCATAGATCTCACTCTTCACAGACACTGCCATTTTCCTAAAAGCACCCTGACTGGGTTTTAGAATCCACAGCTTCATTCAAATCAGCTCTTTCCTAATGAAGTATTTCCCTGTGGCCTCTTTCACCCACACTCCTTCCTCAAAGGACTCACAGAAGTGGGTTTTTTTAGACATTTATAACATTATTTGGGTGCTTAACTTTTCCTGCTCGCTCTCCAACACCGATGTGATGACAGCACCCAGAAATCCATCCATAAGCACTTGTGATAACCCTTTGGCTCAAAAGATGGTGAAACAGGAGGGTGAAGAAATCAGGAGGTAGTATTTTTTTTGACTGTTACAAGTACAGACTAATTGCTTCTGCCACAAATTAGTAACTAGCAGCAATGAACAGAGTTTTGTTCCTGCAGCCCATTCTATGTTCAAGAAAATAGATACACAGCAAACAGAAGGAAGATGCTGAAAATGGCTGGATTTTTTTTCCCCTTTCTCTAAAGAACTGCAGCAGGGTGGGGGAACACGTCACTGAAATCCACACCAGTTCTCGTGTAATATTCCCCACTCTTTTGAAAATTAACTTCAAGATTTAAACAAAACTCCCCCCCCCAAAATCAGGCTCTTCCAGAAATACTTCCTTTTTAAGTTTTGAGAAACATTTCAATGCTGAAAAGAATTCATTGGAAGCTAGAACCTGCTTAGACCTTCTAGAAAACATCATTAGGCTTCCAACTGAAACTTTTAGAAATCTCACCCTAAATTGTAAAGAGGAAAGAATTGCAACATCAGTTGTAACGAGCCCATTAGCCCTCTTGTCATCTTCATCAGAGAAATAAGGACTTCAGGTAGCTGTCCTTTAGAGAAAGCCAACCACTAAAAAGCCCATGAAATATAAATGCAGAATATCTTACAGCTGCTTACGCACGCAGCTTTGTGGGATTCAAAACAGCAGGTCTCAAAGTTAATGTAGTTGAAGATTCAGAGTTGAAGCAAGGGCTTCCAATGGCTGGAGGGCTTCAGCCTGGCTCAGGGCATCACTGCAAGTCGAGAAGTCAGGGAACAGAATGGTCCCTTTGTCACATCCTAGACCATGATGTTACCTACACAGGCCCTGCCACCAGCAGAGCAGACAAACCTCAGTCTGTGCACAATCAAAACCCACTTATTGTAAAAGTGTGGTTTTAACAACTACTATTGCACAAACGTTTGATAGATCCATTTGAGTATGCACGGATAATTAAGAAAAAAAAAAGAAAAAAAAAAAGAGGGATTTTATTTGGTGCTAATTCACCACATGCAAATTCCAGCTGTTTGCTGAAGATCTACCGCCAAGCACACACTTCTTCCCACAGCTCATCAGAAAGCCTCTCACTGGTGAAAGTGGTTAATCCACAAGATTTTTGCTGCTGAAGCCAAGACTCCAAATGGGGGGTTTAGGTTACTAATGACAAAAATTTTGCATTCCTTAACCAGCGAATACTGTAAGGGTTTGTCCATTTACAGAAAACCACCCTAGAAGTGGTTGCTGGCAGAAGAATGGGACCAGAATAGAAGAAGCTGTTACCAGGCAGGACAGAGATGCACCAGTGAAGAATGGGCTAGGAAAAAATCCTGCTATCTGGCAGCACGAAACAGCCAAAGTAAGCGACAAGTTCCTCAGTGCCCGCCAAGCAAAAGCCTTGTGCTAAAATATCCTCCTGTGCCCTGGCCAACTTGCAGCATCTGACCCAAGGCTGGGAACAAAACTTGGCCTTACGCCTCACTGCGACGCCTCATGCCACCACATGACAAAAGCAACGGCTCCTTTAATAGCTAGGTTTGGTGGTTTCTATTATTCCTACCCCAGGAGCAACCCAAACAGCCAGTCAGCATCAGAGCTTTATGGTTCTAGCTTCTCTGCAAAGAATGACTTGCTGCGAGTTATTGGCAATTTATAGGAAACCAAATAGAAAACCTCTAAGGGAATGAAAGAGAAGAGCGATGTGAACAAGTGCAAAGCTGCTCCACGGGCATACAAACCTAAATCTTATTAATGTATTATCAGTAACAACCCCAGACCTCATTACATACTGTTCTGTGATCATATACATTTAATTTAAGACTCTGCATAGCACTGCATTTTTAAATGGAAAAGTATACTAGATAGCAAATGGTACATAAAAAGGGATTTCAGTTATAATGTGAACTTTTGAGAAGATCATAAAATTCAAGACAGATCATTCTACAAATCATCTTTACACTTACCAGATTGTGGCTCTACTTAACCCTTCTCTAACAGAATTCAGCAGAAACACTTCTCTCTGGCTGTGAA